>JAWPHD010008149.1:0-118825 GCA_037043455.1 Cyrtodaria siliqua
CATGCCCGACAATATTGCAATTTTAATTGGTTCAATATTGCTATGACCTCTTCTCTGCTTTCTTTTCAAACTTTGGCTGTTGCTGAATATATGTGTGTGTTAGCAAGAAAATGAACAAATAATGTTACGCTATATAAGTTTAATGCAGCATCAGCAATGACGCCAGCGGATACGGGAAAGTGTATTGTCTGGGTACAGTGTTCCCCACAACCTGTGATGTATAAGCCCCCTTGTTTTCATATACCTTTCATAAGTGGCAAGCTATCAGTATTGTGGTGGTTGTTTATGGTGAATGAATGAAGAAGTATGTGTGTGTGTGTAATTCTAAGTTTTACAGTCCCCCGCCCCATATGTCACCAGAGAACCCTGGTACGACTGGGCACAGTAGAGTTTGGATTGTTGAATGAAGAATGAATCGAAGTATTTATATCATACAGAGAGACCCAATTACGTAGACGATATAATCTTCCTAGTTGTGCACTTTATATATTAATCTAGATAAAGCCAACTGTGTTAAAGCTTCGATTATCAGACATAGTTGTCTTCATGCTACAGAACATAACCCTGGTGCTCTGTACCAAGATTATGGCCTCTAGGGTGCTAGTGAAGGTTCATCTACACTGTATATATAGGAGTTTATGGCCTCTAGGGTAGCTATGAAGGTCATCTACAATGGATATATTAGGCGTTTATGGCCTCTAGTGTTGCTAGTGAAGGTCATCTACACATGGATTTATGGAGTTTATGGCTCGATGGTAGCTAGTGAAGGTCCATCTTACACTGGATATATAGGCGTTTAGGCCTCTAGGGTAGCTAGTGAAGGTCATCTACACTGGATATATAGGCGTTTATGGCCTCTAGGGTAGCTTAGTGAAGGTCATCTACACTGGATATATAGGCGTTTATGGCCTCCAGGGTAGCTAGTGAAGGTCATCTACCCTGGAATCTTATAGGCGTTTATGGCCTCTAGGGTAGCTAGTGAAGGTCATCTACACTGGATATATAGGCGTTTATGACCTCTAGTGTAGCTAGTGAAGGTCATCTACAATGGATATATAGGCGTTTATGACCGCTAGTGTAACTAGTGAAGGTCATCTACGCTGGATATATAGGCGTTTATGACCTCTAGGATAGCTAGTGAAGGTCATCTACGCTGGATATACACTGGATATATAGGCTTGTTTATGACCTCTAGTGAAGGTCGTCTACACTGGATATATAGGCTTGTTTAGTGACCTCTAGTGTAGCTAGTGAAGGTCGTCTACACTGAATATATAGGCTTGAATCAGCCACAACATTACAGCTTAAGGCATACATGGCAGTCGTGAAGTTTGTACCAAGCAATTATTAGTTTAACCAAATTATATTTCGTCGTTATTTGCTAGAAACTCTACACTTATGACGCAAGCTCGGCCAGTATGAACCGGAAGGTAACCAATATGAAAAAACAAGGCCAATATGAAGAAACTCGCCCAATATGAGCTTTAGGTGACGTAATTCAAGTTAACGTCATTCACGTTAATTGACGTCGGTTCCACTTGCTCGCTTACCACCATAATTATAAACTAAATTAACGCTTCTATAAATATACGCAAATCGTATCAAAATAATTTTATTCAAAATAATTCTATAGTACATAGTGGCAAGAATAATCAATATGACAGTCCTTGGACCAATAACTCGGCCAATAACATCATATTAATCTGCTTGTATGTAATTAAAATAATTTTTTTGAGTTTTCATTTTTAGCTCTACTGATCATAGGATCAGCAGAGCTTACGCCGTGGTGCGGCGTCCGTCGTCTATCCGTCCGTCTGTCTGTCCGTAAACTTTTTTTTTTGTAAGCGACTACTCCTCTGTAACTACTGATTAGATTTTTCATGAAACTTTACAGAAATGTATACCATGAAGTCTAGTTGATCCTAGCAAAAATTCATGTTGATGTGAAATCCAAGATGGCCACCAAATCTAAAAATAGATTTTTTTAAAAAAAAGTTTGTAGCGACTACTCCTTGAAAACTCTAAGTGATATTGATATGGGACTTTTCTAAAATGATCAGCATGACAGGTGTTGGTCCTTGTCGAAAATCGTTTTGATTCGATGTTAAACAAGGCTGCCAGTGGCCATCTTTGTTTGCAGAGTTATGTAGTAAAAATTTGTAGCGACTACTCCTCTGAAACTACTCGACGGATTTCCATGAAACTTCACAGGAATGTTGCTCTTGATGTCTAAATGATCTTAGCAACATATTAGGTTGGTCGGAAATTCAAGATGGCCGCCACAGCTAAAAATAGATTTTCAAAAAACAAGTTTGTAGCGAGTACTTCTTGAAAACTATAAGTGATATTGATATGGGACTTTTTCTAAAATGCTCAGTATGGAATGATGTTGATCCTTGTCTAATATTTTTTGATGCGACGTTAAACATGGCTGCCAGCGGCCATCTTTGTTTACAAAGAGTTATATAATGAAAACTTGTAGCGACTACTTCTCTGAAACTACTTGATGGATTTTCATGAAACTTCACAGGAATGTTGCTCTTGATGTCTAATTGATCCAAGCAAAATTTCAGACCGGCCGGAAATTCAAGATGGCTGCCACAGCTAAAAATAAAAAACAAGTTTGTAGCGACTACTTCTTGAAAACTATAAGTCATATTGATATGCGTCTTTTTTTCTAAAATGATCAGTAAGACATGATGTTGATCCTTGTCTAAAATTATTTTGATTCAATGTTAAACATGGCTGCCAGTGGCCATCTTTGTTTACATAGAGTTATATAATAAAAACTTGTAGCGACTACTCCTCTGAAACTACTTGACGGAATTTCATGAAACTTCACACGAATATTGCTCTTGATGTCTAATTGATCCTAGCAAAATTTCAGATCGGCTGGAAATTCAAGATGGCCGCCACGGATAAAAATAGATTTTCAAAATACAAGTTTGTAGTGACTACTTCTTGAAAACTATAAGAGATATTGATGTGTGACTTTTTCTAAAATGATCAGTATGATGTTGATCCTTGTCAAAAATTATTTTGATTTGACATTAAACATGGCCGCCGGTGGCCGTCTTTGTTTACATAGAGTTATATAATGAAAACTTGTAGCGACTACTCCTCTGAAACTACTTGACGGATTTTCATGAAACTTCACAGGAATGCTGATCTAGCTATCAAAAACCTATCAGTAGAGCTTCAAGGTCATTGACCTCTTGTTTTTCGTTATTCTACAAATGTTTGAATTTGTTATTTATAATCAAAGTCAGTAATTTGCAAAAACAACTTTGTTTGAACCATTCTAATACTTACTATTAATAATTGCAAATATGCAAGTTATGTAGAACAACGAGACGCTGCGAGTTTTAAACTAATCAAGATTGCCATGTGTCGCTTTAAGTGATTTATTTTGATTTGACATTAAACATGGCCGCCCTTGGCCGTCTTTGTTTACATAGAGTTATATAATGAAAACTTGTAGCGACTACTCCTCTGAAACTACTTGACGGATTTTCATGAAACTTCACAGGAATGCTGATCTAGCTATCAAAAACCTATCAGTAGAGCTTCAAGGTCATTGACCTCGTGTTTTTCGTTATTCTACAAATGTTTGAATATGTTATTTATAATCAAAGTCAGTAATTTGCAAAAACAACTTTGTTTGAACCATTCTAATACTTACTATTAATGATTGCAAATATGCAAGTTATGTAGAACAACGAGACGCTGCGAGTTTTAAACTAATCAAGATTGCCATGTTTCCCTTTAAGTGCATAACTACACCATTAATTTTTATGAAAGCCACGTTATACCTTTTCAAACTGATATTTTTCTCAAAAAATAAGTAAGTTCATAAGAAAAACAACTCTAGAAAAAATATTTTTTAAAAAGCAGTGTTAAAGCATGCATGTACATTTGCCAGTGTATTTATTCAGTGTGTGTGGCTAGTCCGAGAAGGAATATTGTATATTGCCTTTTTGTTTCTCTATCATTTATTTAATTTACAAGAAATGTTACTCTTGCATTATTAAATGTTTGTTTTCTTTTTAATTTATAAACTGCTACTCGGAGTATTTGACTTTGCTGAATTGCTATAAAACTTAAGTCTTGTATATATATAAACTGTTTCCAGCCAATGAAATTCTAGAAGTACCTTCATTTCATAAAGTAACATTTTGCCTAGCAAATATCAAATGGCTATGGATATTTTGGTTAAATACATTGTGGCCAAAAGCATGTGTTTCTCCAACATTTCCATACATTCCTGTATTTTTCGTATTTCAGTTTTGTTCACAATGTTTTCCATGTCTGTATTTGCAGATGAAGACTTTGACCCAAGATCGGAGCCAATTAACAAGACTTGGACGAAGATCCGTAACATCAACTACCACACGGACATGCACATTGTGAAATGTGTCCAGGAAGGCATCGCGACCAAGGAGTATTTCTTCAAGCCACCGGTGAATAATTTCACGCTGGCGTTCAAGGACAAGAACCTGGAGGAGAACTACCGAGACCATTACATGGAGGACCAGCATCAGAAACACACCATCTCCGCTCCCAAGTATCACTCCCTACTCGAAATCCTCGTCTCATTTCTTGTATTTACGATTGTGTCAACTTTCTGTTTCGTTGTTTTTGACCGGCAGTTGCCATGGCTGATTTTCTTCGGAGTTTCACTCATCTTGGAGATTCTCAATCTCGTTCGAGGGCTGCTTACCATCAAGTTTTCAAAAAGTAAGCCGGATGGGTACTGGTTCAAGATAATCCATTTCACGTCTGGGTGGTACTTCAGGAACTTCCTTGGAGCCGTTATTTCAAGCATCCCTCTGCTCGGGGTTTTCACCAACTTCTCGTGTCTGCTTGTGAACAACACTTACTGGAATGACCGCTTCTTTTGCTTCTGCATCGTCGTCTCACTCCTACATTACACCAACTTCACAACTCTCAATTCCTGGCTGAAGTCGGTTTTGTCGTTTTTGGCTGGTGTAGTGTTAATCATTTTGATCGCTGTTTTGAAATGTGCAGACGAAATGGAAATGACGACATTATCAACGATAAACGTAACGGAAATCGTTGTAACAGGTTCGCCGCTTTCCAACTACACTAATATAGGGGTAACTGACGTATTAAACCACACGTCTTTAGATAAACAATATGTGCCACTATTTATTGGTGAACATATACTTCAGTTCGAAATCATCCTCGACATGCTCTTGCTTGTGTTACTTATAGGGTTTTTGAATCGCGAGTCGGAGATCAGCTATCGCCTGAACTACCACGGGGATGCCCAGGCGTGGGAATACAAACAAATCATGCAAGAGAACAAGGACCAGGCAGACTGGTTGTTACACAACATTATCCCAGAACACGTGTCTGATATTGTACGCAGAACCTCCAAATACTCCAAAAACCATAAAGACGTTGGAGTTATATTTGCAGCTATAGTGAATTTTAATGAAATTTACGATGAGTCCTTCGAAGGTGGTCGCGAATTTTTGAGGGTTTTGAATGAATTGGTAAGCGACTATGAAGAGCTGCTCGACGATATACGCTTTAAGGACGTAGAAAAAATTAAAACGATCAGTTCTACCTTCATGGCAGCCTCCGGCCTGAACGAAAGTTCCAGGGCCCAAAACAAGAACCCAAATACTCATCTATATTCACTCATGCAGTTCAGCACAGAAGTACTGAAAGCTGTTCAAAGGTTCAACGACAGTATTTTTAACTTTGACTTCATTCTGAATATAGGTTACAATTATGGAGAGGTCACTGCGGGAGTTATCGGAACCACGAAGCTGCTTTTCGACATCTGGGGAGACACAGTGAATATCTCGAGTAGAATGTACTCAACCGGTGTTGCAGAGAGAATACAAGTGCCTGAGGCAACTGCCACTCTGCTTGGTGACAAGATGGATTTTGTGTACAGAGGAGAAATCAGTGTTAAGGGCAAGGGTGTCATGAAAACATTCCTGTTTGAGAATATTAAAGAGGGGGCAACCTGGGATTAATATGTTTAATTTAGAGCAATACCCACTGATGGTATAAAATATAAAACACAACTCTAAATTGGAGTACCAAATACATTTATAATGCAAGTGGTGTTTGAAATAAACAAAAGCCAGGCCAGTATTTTTTTATTTTTTGAATTATTGTCCCTCCTGCCCTAAAATTTGGCAAAAAAAATAAATGTTTTGCTTCCGATGCGAAAATTCAAATTGTATATTCACCAAAAGAAACTAAACTTTCTTATCTATATTCCTTCCATCCAGGATTATATAATAGATCATTTTGCAATTAAAAACTATTTTCAACTGTATTTTTATGTTTGTACCCACCTCCTACCCTACAGTTGTACTTAAAAAATCGATAAAACAATAATAAAAAAAAATACTGGCCCTTGTAACGGTATGGTGTTGTAAAGTATTCAAGTTACATGAAACCAAGTTTATCACGCGTATAGAAAATAAAACAAATGCCTGTAAGAAAATGATAAATTATACAACTTTTTTGTTTTTAAATGTTGACATTTTAAAGCCAAACTTGTTAAAGCATTAAACCTACACCTAAAACACTTAACTTCAAGCGAAATTTATTTTGATAGGTCAGTCAATACTTTGAGGTTTTCAGATTGTCTGATATATATAACTGGAATATTTTGAAGGAACGAAACACCTCATGGTGAAATAGTTCATGCCATAAAAGCAATATATCTGGTTCAGGAAAACAAACTTTTAAAAAGGTGGGGTGAGGTGAAGGGCGCGGATATCAGTAAATTTTAAGCTATCTTAATAAGAAAAAAACAAGAAAAAAAACAACATACAAATTCTTATTAGTGTTACAGAGTGTTTGTTTTATTTAGACTTGATATAGGTATAGGGTAGGCACATATATATAATCATATAGGGATATTAATTGTGATTTTGTTAAAGCAGACTGCCTGTACCATATTTCCCCAAATAAGAGCACCTCCCCTAATTGGAGCTTCCCCTACCTATAAAAAAAAAAATCATTTTCAAAATTCATACATTTTCGATCTTTTGTATTCAAAAATCCTCCCTAAAAAATCAAAATTTAATACATTGCAAGAGTGCCCCCTTGACATTTACATATCGCTGTGGCGATACTATTGGGGGAAATATGGTATATTAGGATTGAATATGATCTCAAGACTAGCTGTTGGTTATATTATATAAACAAACCTGATCCCATCAAGTTCAACTTAACCCTTAACCCGCCACGACTATAATGGCCTTCGCATCCATTGTAAACCCAGATCAGCCTGGAAGTAAAGAGTAACTCGCAGGGTTTACAATGTCCAGCTGCTGATCAGTCATTTTCCGAAAACACCCCTTTGTCACATAAATGAAATGGTCTTAATTCAAAGAAACAACATATATATATATATATGTAGCGGGTTACGGGTTAAAATGCAATTTGAAAGATGTTACGTACAAAATGCCAATATGTCTGTGGTTGGTACAGAAAACACTCTCATAAAATATTGTGAGATGGTTGAAACAAATTTTGTACTAGCTGTCAAAAACAGTCCTGGAAAATATGATTTAGAGGCGTGCTGCTTTAGTTCTCTTCTGTTATAAGAGACTGTGTTGATTTATTGATACATTTATGGTTACAATTACCATGTAGATAGTACTGTTTGATTTTATCAGTTTTAACGTATTTTAGTACTTTATTTTTTATTGCTCAACTATTTTTAAAAATCCATGTAAAATGAAGTCATAGTGTATTTATTTCTTTTGTCAGAATGTTTTGTTTTGTTTATTTCTCTGCATGTGGTATGCAGGGTGCAGAGAGATAGGGTAAGGTACTGCGAGATTTGGTGGAGGGTGCAACGAGTTTGTTGGTAGAGTAGGACCAATGGAGATTTTATGTCTCTTAATGGAGTATATTCAACAGAATTTGCTGCAGTTCTGCATATGTGAAGGCTCAAGGACCATTCTGGGTATGTAAATGGAGGATGGGTCTGGAGAGTTTCTTCGTTGGCACCGCCTTTTTCGCACTAGTAAACCATAAAACCGAATGCAGTTTAAATCGGATTTAAGTGCAGATTGATAAGTTGATCGTTGCCGCTGCATATCAATTCTGAACTGAGAGGATGTACAGGTCGGTCGCTCCATTTGGTTCCCGGGCGGGAATAGGGCCACTGCTTATCCAGGCAGACGGTAAAATCCCCCCAAATTCATGTTCATTGTGTCAGTTCGTTAAATGTCTTCGTGCTACTTGAGTGGTGGCAGAAAACAGTGATCGTGGCTCCAAAGAAAATGGAGTGTTTACAATAGAATTTGCACCAACTCTGCAGTTCTGCATGCGTTTTAGGTCGATTCTGCATATTTGTATCTAGATGTAAATGGAGAGTGAACCTGGAATGTTCGTTCCTGTTGCTGCCATATAACCTTTTTGTGTATGTGCGCCATAAAAACCCATTTCAACTCAGCTACAGGTCTGTCACAAAATGTAAGCATTTTATATTTTATTTGTGGTATTGGTCGCATATTGGCTTTCGTGTTTCTGTTGACTGTTATCACTATTTAATATTTGTCGCATAGTAATTTGTCTCAGGAATCGAGTATATATCTAGAAGTATTGTGGGCATTACTTTGTTAACTGAATTGTAATATTGACCTGGTAAACAATCGTGCACACTTTTATTAAACTATATTAGCCATGTTTTAATAGAAACTACACAAATACAATGCAAACTCGGCCAGTCAAACCGGAAGTCGGCCAATATGAAAAGCAAGACCAGTACACGTTAAGTGACGTCGGTCATGTTAAGTGACATCATTCACGTTAAGTGACATCATTCACGTTAAGTATTCACGTTAAGTGACATCATTCGCTTATCAACCTGTAAATGAAATTTACGCTACTATCAATAAATATAAATCATGTTAAAATAATGTTAGTAACATTTTTACTGTAGTGGAAGTCAATTAATAAAACTGTAATAAGTGTTTTCAAATTGTCCAAGCCCATAATCAGAACACAGGTACCCAGGGACCTGAAGGTAAGGGTAGATCAGGTACCCGGAGACCAGCCCATAATCAGAACACAGGGACCTGAGAATAAGGGTAGATCAGGTACCCGGGGACCAGCCTGTAATCAGAACACAGGGACCTGAGTGTAAGGGTAGATCAGGTACCCGGGGACCAGCCTGTAATCAGAACATAGGGACCTGAGGGTAAGGGTAGATCCGGTACCCGGAGACCAGCCCATAATCAGAACACAGGGACCTGAGGGTAAGGGTAGATCAGGTACCCGCGGACCAGCCTGTAATCAGAACACAGGGACCTGCGGGTAAGGGTAGATCCGGTACCTGGGGACCAGCCTGTAATCAGAACACAGGGACCTGAGGGTAAGGGTAGATCCGGTACCCGGGGACCAGCCTGTAATCAGAACACAGGGACCTGAGGGTAAGGGTAGATCAGGTACCCGGGGACCAGCCTGTAACCAGAACACATGGACCTGAGGGTAAGGGTAGATCAGGTACCCGGGGACCAGCCTGTAATCAGAACACAGGGACCTGAGGGTAAGGGTAGATCCGGTACCCGGGGACCAGCCCTTATCAGAACACAGGGACCTGAGGGTAAGGGTAGATCCGGTACCCGGGGACCAGCCTGTAATCAGAACACAGGGACTTGAGGGTAAGGGTAGATCAGGTACCCGGTACCCAGCCTGTAATCAGAACACATGGACCTGAGGGTAAGGGTAGATCCGGTACCTGGGGCCCATCCATAATCAGAATACAGGAAACTGAGGGTAGGAGAGAAAGGTACCCGGGGACCAGCCCATAATTAGAACACAGGGACCTGAGGGTAAGGGTAAATCAGGTACCCGGGGACCAGCCCATAATCAGAACACAGGGACCTGAGGGTAAGGTTAGATCCGGTACACGGGGCCCATCCATAATCAGAATACAGGGAACTGAAGGTAGGAAAGATAGGTACCCTGGGACCAGCCCATAATCAGAACACAGGGACCTGAGAGTAAGGGTAGATCAGGTACCCGGGGACCAGCCTGTAATCAGAACACAGGGACCTGAGGGTAAGGGTAGATCAGGAACCCTTGGACCAGCCTGTAATCAGAACACAGGGACCTGAGGGTAAGGGTAGATCCGATACCTGGGGATCAGCCTGTAATCAGAACACAGGGACCTGAGGGTAAGGGTAGATCAGGTACCCGGGGACCAGCCCATAATCGGAACACAGGGACCTGAGGGTAAGGGTAGATCAGGTACTCGGGGACCAGCCTGTAATCAGAACACAGGGACCTGAGGGTAAGGGTAGATCAGGTACCCGGGGACCAGCCCTTATCAGAACACAGGGACCTGAGGGTAAGGGTAGATCAGGTACCCGGGGACCAGCCTGTAATCAGAACACAGGGTCCTGAGGGTAAGGGTAGATCCGGTACCTGGGGACCAGCCTGTAATCAGAACACAGGGACCTGAGGGTAAGGGTAGATCAGGTACACGGGGACCAGCCTGTAATCAGAACACAGGGACCTGAGGGTAAGGGTAGATCAGGTACTCGGGGACCAGCCTGTAATCAGAACACAGGGACCTGAGGGTAAGGGTAGATCCGGTACCTGGGGACCAGCCTGTAATCAGAATACAGGAAACTGAGGATAGGAGAGATAGGTACCCGGGAACAAGCCCATAATCAGAATACAAGGACCTGACGGAAGGAGAGATCGGGTACCCAGGGACCAGCTGGTAATCAGAATACAGTTAACCAGGATCCTGCCAGTAATCGGAGAACAGTAAAAGATTGAATATTTAATCTACTTTTATCATGTAATTTTATATTTTAAACCAATTAAACAATGCATCACATCAGTAGTTTTCAGTTATATTGATGTGAAACATTCACTGTTGCAGCATGTGTTGGTGTATTTTATTAATAGACATTTTAGACAAAATATAAATTGAAAGACCTTCATTTTAAAGTATAATGTAACTTGTATCATTGTTGATATTGTTCTCTGTATAGTCCAGTTTTGATAAGTATTTAGTACTGTTACTCGCGTGTATTGTTGTTTTGCTAGTTTTTAAAGGCCATTCTACCGGTATTTAGCACTAGTACTATTGTTTGGGACGCTTGTTTTAGCCAAAGGTTTATCAGCATTAACATGAGCAATTTTATTAATACGTACCTAAATTGTATATCATTAGTTAGAACTATTTACCACAAAAAATACCTTAATTTTGAAAATGGTTTGAGAAATAGACAGCAGAAAATTATGAAATCTCAAATAACTTCAGTTAGCCAGCATATTTTGCTATAAATCTCTCAGAGTGCCGTAATTTCCATTTATTCTATACATTAGAACCTTTTTTGGATAAAAATTCTAAAAAAATATATTTTCCTAATTTGTGATGCAGAGAATTTTTAATTGAAAAGGCCCTATCACAAACAGCTTTCACAGATGATTTGTTTATTTCTCAACTGATTTTGAAAAGTAGGCTATTTTTATTTATCACTAAAAATATCTGTTTCACAGTCCAAATAACATTTTGGCTGAATCAAGTGCCTCAAACAATTGTGTAAGAATCGGCTATAATTTATTACTGATATATATGTAAAGTTTTCTTTTTCATTGTTACTTTTGGAAGAAAGCGTTTTAGTGTTGAGCACTGGTTTGAGTTTTTTTTTGTGCGAAATATTCACTTTTATTCACTTTTATTATTATTAGTTTTAGGGTTTGTCATTTACTAACGTTATATTTTTCAACTTCACTTTTGAGATGTTTGAGTGTTATCTTAATTTTTTCACCATAATTGTTATACTAAAAGAAAAAAGAAACGCACCATAGACAATTTCACCTATAGATCCTAACAATGTATTATATGTTATTTTTAAGTGTTTAGTACAGCATATTTATTTGATCATTTTATGTAGAAAGAGGTTGGAAACATTTAGGAAGACATCATAGTTGACATTTTGTTTCATTTAAAACAGTATCAAATAATTTTAGAATTATTTTATTATTAGAATTTTGTGTTTCTGGATTTCAAGAAACCTCATTACTCAATGTCAAGTTACACAGTGAGTTCTGAGAACTGACTGTAAAAAGTGCTGTGAGAAACGGATTAAGATTGTTTGTATCTCTCAATGAGTAATGAGTTTCTTGAAACCAAGAATCATAAAATTCTAAATATAAAATAATTATGTCTCCCCCACTTTGTGGAGGGGAGACATATTGTTTTTGTGCTGTCTGTCTGTTTGTCTGTCTGTCTGTATGTATGTCACAAACTTTGTTTGGACTAGTTCTCCTGAACCCCTGGCCGGATTTCAATTAAACTTTGCAGTACCAAGTACCAAGCCTAGTTGCACATATCGTCGCCGTGTTCCGATTGAGTGATTTTTGGAAGAGTTATGGATTTAAAGGTTTTAGTACACAGACTTTTTCCGGACTAGTTACTAGTTCTCCTTAACCCCTTGCCAGATTTCAACAGAACTTTGCAGTACCAAGTACCAAGCCTAGTTATGCATATCATCGCCGTGTTCCAGCTGAATGATTTTTGGCGGAGTTATGTCCCTTTAAAGGTTGTAGTACACAGATTTTGACTGGACAAGTTCTCCTGAACCCTGGCAGGATTTCAACGAAAATAAAATATAAAGGTCAAGGTCACACTGAAGGTCATTATATGGGTTAAATACTCATTTTCTTCACAAAAACTTAATGTTGGTTATAGCTTTCTCATTCCTTGATATTTCTTCATTAGACTTTCAATATATACTCATCATGACAACATCAACATGACCATACTAAAATATAAGGTCAAGGTCACACTGAAGGTCATTATATGGGTTAAATACTCTCTTTTTTTTTCCACGAAAACTTAACGTTGGCTATAACTTCCTCAATTATTTTTATTTCTTCATCAATCTTTCAATATATACTTGATATGACAACATCGACACGGCCATACTAATATGTCAAGGTCAAGGACACACTGATGGTCATTGTATGGGTTAAATACTATTTTTTTTCTTTAGGCCAGTTTGTCAAGATCATTTATCCAGGTCCAAAAGACCTTGTTACACTGACAAGGCGCTGACAGGCGACACACGTGTTCCGCGGACCACCCATCTAGTTTTACATAGAATGATTAAACAGGCTGTACAAAACACTTCAATATAACACAAAAAATTGTTAGCGTAGGTGAAATTGTGTTACTTTTTTCCTTCAGCGTATATAGAATTGACTGATCTATTACAGAGGGAATGGCATTGTTGGAGTCATATTTTCTCAAAGCTGTTTATTTATTTAAGCAATTTACATCTTGTTTTCAATTATGTCGTAATAAACGTTTGATATTGTGTATTGAATAGATAAAGAAATTAAAATTAAAAGCAGACATGTAAAATTCAAGTTTAGCAGCATGGCATGACATTTGAAACGACCCATCTATAGTAACATGGTTCACCCTTCAGTAGATGGACTCAGGCATTTGTGTGGTAAAATCAAACACCCGGCTTTTGAAAATTAGTTGGGAATCAAAAACAAATACCGGAACTACCACATTTTTGTTTAAAAAATATAAAATTTAATTTTGGTGTTTCCAACTCGAAAAAAAAGGTAGATTTGGTGGATTGATACCTTTTCTATTGGCTAGATTTTTTCTAAGCTACTTTTTTAAAACTTATACTGTTGACTAGTATTCATCATAACCAAAATGACTCCTGATGTTCTAAATAACAATGCTTGGAGAGAAGCACCGTAAAATAAGTTATTTTTCTATGTCCAGTGTATTATTGTAGATATATTTTATAATATATGTATTTGTTATTCAGTACCATCTTTCTACATTAACTATTTATTGTTACTTTAACTGTATAGTTAGAATCCGTTTGTTCTGACCTCGGACGTACATCTACATGTGCACATATTGGGATCCTGTCACACTGACATCTACATGTGCACATATTGGGATCCTGTCACACTGATATCTACATGTGCACATATTGGGATCCTGTCACACTGATATCTACATGTACACATATTGGGATGGGATCCTGTCACTCTGACATCTACATGTACACATATTGGGATCTGTCACTGTGACATCTACATGTACACATACTGGGATCCTGTCTCACTGATATCTACATGTACACATATTGCGATCCTGTCACACTGATATCTACCTGTACACATATTGGGATCTGTCACTCTGACATCTACGAGTACACATATTGGGATCTGTCACTGTGACATCTACATGTACACATATTGGGATCCTGTCTCACTGATATCTACATGTACACATATTGGGATCCTGTCACACTGATATCTACATGTACACATATTGGGATGGGATCCTGTCTCTCTGACATCTACGAGTACACATATTGGGATCTGTCACTGTGACATTTACATGTACACATACTGGGATCCTGCCTCACTGATATCTACATGTACACATATTAGGATGGGATCCTGTCACTCTGACATCTACATGTACACATATTGGGATCCTGTCATTGTGACATCTACATGTACACATATTGGGATCCTGTCACTCTGACATCTACATGTACACATATTGGGATCTGTAACTGACATCTACATGTGCACATATTGGAATCCTGTCACACTGATATCTACATGTACACATATTGGGATCCTGTCTAACTGTGACATCTACATGTACACATATTGGGATGGGATCCTGTCTCTCTGACATCTACGAGTACACATATTGGGATTCTGTCACTGTGACATCTCCATGTACATCAATTGGAATCCTGTCACTGTGACATCTACATGTACACATATTGGTATCCTGTCACTGTGACATCTACATGTACACATATTGGGATCCTGTCACTGTGACATCTACATGTACACATATTGAGATCCTGTAACTGTGACATCTTCATGTACATCAATTGGGATCCTGTCACTGCGACATCTACATGTACACATACTTGGGCTCCTGTAACTGCGACATCTACATGTACACATATTGGGATCCTGTCACTGTGACATCTACATGTACACATATCGGGATCCTGTCACTGTGACATCTACATATACACATATTGGGATCCTGTCACTGTGATATCTACATGTACACATACTAGGATCTGTCACTCGGACATCTGCATGTACACATATTGGGATCTTGTCTCTGTGACATCTACATGTACACATATTGGGATCCTGTCGATGTGACATCTACATGTACACATACCAGGATCCTGTCACTCTGGCATCTAAATGTACACATATTGGGATCCTTTCACTCTGACATCTACATGTACACATACTGGGATCCTGTCACTCTGACATCTACATATACACATATTGGGATCCTGTCACTGTGACGTCTACATGTACACATTTGGGATCTTATCACTTTGACATCTCATGTACACATATTGGGATCCTGTCACTCAGACATGTACACATATTGGGATCCTGACACTGTGACATCTACACATACACATAATTGAGATCCTGTCACTGTGACATATACATGTACACATATTGGGATCCTGTCACTGTGACATTTACATGTACACATAATTGGGATCCTGTCACCCTGACATCTACATGTACACATATTGGGATCATGTCACTGTGACATCTACATATACACATATTGGGATCCTGTCACTGTGACATCTACATGTAGACATACAAGGGTATGTCACTCTGACATCTACATGTACACATATTGGGATCTTGTCTCTATGACATCTACATGTACACATATTGGGATCCTGTCACTCTGACATCTACATGTACACATACTGGGATCCTGTCACTCTGGCATCTAAATGTACACATATTGGGATCCTGTCACTCTGACATCTACATGTACACATACTGGGATCCTGTCACTCTGGCATCTACATATACACATATTGGGATCCTGTCACTGTGACATCTCATGTACACATTGGAATCCTGTCACTCGGACATGTACACATATTGGGATCCTGACACAGTGACATCTACACATACACATAATTGAGATCCTGGCACTGTGACATATACATGTACACATATTGGGATCCTGTCACTGTGACATATACATGTATACATAATTAGGATCCTGTCACCCTGACATCTACATGTACACATATTGGGATCATGTCACTGTGACATCTACATATACACATATTGGGATCCTGTCACTGTGACATCTACATGTAGACATACAAGGGTATGTCACTCTGACATCTACATGTACACATATTGGGATCTTGTCTCTATGACATCTACATGTACTCATATTGGGATCTTGTCTCTATGACATCTACATGTACACATATTGGGATCCTGTCACTCTGACATCTACATGTACACATACTGGAATCCTGTCACTCTGGCATCTAAATGTACACATATTGGGATCCTGTCACTCTGACATCTACATATTCACATATTGGGATCCTGTCACTGTGACATCTCATGTACACATTGGAATCCTGTCACTCGGACATGTACACATATTGGGATCCTGTCACTCTGACTTGCATCTGCATGTTCACATATTAATGAAAAGCATGCGTATTTCTTTAAAAAACAAACAAAACAAAAACAGCATTTTTCCTTAACGTTGAAGAGAGATGACTCTCCAGCTGTTTTTCATTATCAATATCCATGTTATATGTCAGCTTAGTGTTCTAATAAACGTGATTTATCTTCTGTAAGTTTGTTGTTCTTTGACGATCCAGTGTATTTTGAAAATCAATTCCTATAGTTATAAGTGTATGAAAGTTTAGTTATAAGTGTATGAAAGTTTAGTTTTAGTATTGTTTAACTAATACAATTTTAAATGCAAGATGCTAGAAAACTAAACCAACAGCCATTTATTTGTGTCTCCAGCATAACGCAGCAGAAACACGGGGATCACTGGCGGTGTTACACTTTTGTTTCCGCTCAATAACTTGTGAAGAATTACACCTGCCATCATTAAACTTTATACCAGATTGTCCTTGGTGGGGATACTCCAGTTGATTTTGGGGTGGTCAGTTGGGCAAAGGTCAAGGTCACCGTGATCTTGAAATGAAAAACGTGTTTACGCTCTATAGCGTGTGAAGGATTGCACCCGGTTTGGAAACTTTATAACTTGATTTTCATCGGTGAGAGGTTGACCACTATTGATTTGGGGTTCAATAGGTCGTGAACAGATAATGAAATCTTGTTTCCTCTCAGTTGTGAAGGATTGCACCCACCGCCTTCAAACTTGATTGTCCTTGATGCGAGGATATGACTCGTACTGATTTAGGGTCAGTAGGTGAAAGGTTAAGGTCACAGATAAGCACAAGGCAGGCTGAGGAACACTATCCCATAGAACGCTCCTCTATTTATAGATCCACAGTTTTGATTATGAAATCCTAGAAATGAAAAGGAAGGGTTAGTGGGATAACCCATTCAATATTTTGGAGGATTGTCAACTAAAGTAATTTCGGAGGATTGGCAACTAAAGTAATTTCGGAGGATTGGCAACTAAAGTAGATATTGTATCTCAGTCCATAACATTACGATGGCCAATCACAAAATAAATGGTGGACTTCACATAATGTTATGATGCCATCTTGAATGGCCAATCACAACATGTATGGTGGCAATTTTAATGGTTGTCGCATAAAATATATGGTGGCCATCTTGAATGGCCAGTCACATAACATATATGGTGACCATCTTGAATATCCAATCACATAACATGGTGGCAATGTTAATGGCTGTCACATAACCTATAAAGCTACTATCTTGAATGGCTGTCACGTAACATGTATGGTGGTCAGCTTGAATGGCCAATCACATAGCATATATGGTGGCAATTTTTAATGGCCATCCCATAACAGATAACATCTTGAATGGCTGGTCACATAACCATATGTTGTCATCTTGAATGACTGATCACATATATATGGTCACCACCTTGAATTGCTGGTCACAAAACATATATGGTGTCTTATTTAATGACTGGTCACATAGCATAAAATTATATGGTCACCACCTTGAATGCCTGGTCACAGAACAAGTATGTTGTCATCTTGAATGGCTGATCACGTAACATATATGGTGGCCATCTTGAATGGCCGATCTCATAACATATATGATTGCCAACTTGAATGACTGATCACATAACACAATTTGCGGTGGCCATCTTGAATTGCCGGTCATATAACATATGGTGGCCATCTTGAATAGCTGATAACAAAACATAAAAATTGCCATCTTGAATGGCTGATCACATAACATATATGGTGGCCATCTTGAATGGCTGATCACATAACATATAAGATCGCCATCTTGAATGGCTGATCACATAACATATAAGATCGCCATCTTGAATGGCTGATCACATAACATGTATGGTGGTCGATCACGTTACTTATATAGTGGTCATCTTGAATGAAATCACATAACATCTATGATAATCATCTTGATTGGCTTATCACACAGCATATATGGTAGCCATCTTGAAATAATTGAATTATTGTTAACAACTGTAAACAAATAAATGTTATAATCAATTTATAAACTGTAAACAAATTGATTGATGTTCTAAGGATAAGAGTCCCTCTACCATATGAGCCCCCGGGAAGAATAGTATAATCAATTTATAGTCTATTCAGAAGCAGCTGATGCAATAGCATTTGATATTGCATGACCCTGGGGGTCACATGTTTTACATAAAATATATAGGAAAGCTCAAAATATTTTCTTCAAAATCGATGCTCCAATTTTGATGTTATGAGTTAACATACTCTTACGCAGATTCAGGTCTGTGCATATCATGCCACTGTTCCTCTTCTCATGAGCCCCATCTACAGTGTTAATCATATTAGAGGTCATACTCTCCAAAGAAATAGTACTGACAAACAAAGTACTTACTTATCGTGACAACAAACATAGCACTATTGCTTTAACACCAGGCTAGCTTTAACAATGAAATATAAACTAATCTTGGGGAAAAACACCTGGAAATTAGAAACTTTGGATTTGTCCATAGAAATATGTTAGCATCCTACGATCCGGAAGTACTTCCCGACTGGTCAGACACCATTAGTATTCATACTTCCTCTCAATAGTTAGGAGAGTCATGTTTACCAGTAGAGCGTCGCCACACCCTCTTGTTGTGTTTACATAGCCTTATATTGGATAAGCGCGTAATTGTTCTTTCTCACAAAATTGTGATCGGATCTTTATAAAACTTACCAAAACATTGCATGTGATTTCTAAATGGTTCTATATTAAATTTGCTTCCTGCAAAACCGCATATGGCCGCCAGGGTGGAAAATGAACTACAAACAAAATACGTGGATACTACTGTTACACGATTTCCGAATAGATAATGATAGGGGACTTTCAGTAAAGTGAACTGGGTGCTCATCCATCCCTGGGTGTTCTAAAATATAAAAAGGTCACTCTTAAAAGATTGCTGCTATTGGCCATCACACGTTTATATGACGAGCGTGTTCGCTTTTCCAATCTCATCAGAAGTACGAATGCAAGATGCCTACCAATGTGAACGACTCTCCAAAGCCATCTGCATGACATATACTAGTAATTAGTTCTAGATAAAATAATGGATCTGACGTCTATAAGATGGCTGCCAGTTGCCACATTTATTACTAACCGGGGCAAATGATAAAGGCTGGTTAATTTCCATAGACTTCTTGTTGCAAAAACAATGTCACTATGACGGACAGTCATATGGGGTTGGGGTCGGGGTAGTGGAGGTTTAACCTACACTGTCAACATTTTCGACATGAATCTATTCAGACCTAAATTTTATTCAATTTAGACAGAAAAAAGAGAATGCTAATTTATGTCTCTATTCAGGCATATCCCTTAGTCGGTTTTATTTAGCTTATACTGAATAGTTTATTGAATAGTTTATTATGATACTGAATTTAGTATGACACTGAAAGTATTAGTATGAAAGTTAAAACTAAATATGTTAGTATGACACTGAAAGTATTAGTATGAAAGTTAAAACTAAATATGTTAGTATGATACTGAAAGTATTAGTATGAAAGTTAAAACTAAATATGTTAGTATGATACTGAAAGTATTAGTATGAAAGTTAAAACTAAATATGTTAGTATGATACTGAAAGTATTAGTATGAAAGTTAAAACTAAATATGTTAGTATGATACTGAAAGTATTAGTATGAAAGTTAAAACTAAACATGTTAGTATGATACTGAAAGGAATATGGGACACAAGGGACCATGGACAAAAGGGACCAGACACTTGGGACCACATTTTTGGGACAAAAGGGACCACATTATGGGACACAAGGGACCATAGTTTTATTTTTGTATTGTGATACAATCATTTAATTAAGAAGCTGGATTATAAATGCAATCAGTTATCTATCTTCATGAAATGGCTATTTAAACAATTTATATGATAAGAACTCACAAATGACATATGTATACTACTAGTAAAACAAATAAATAATTGTTGTTTTTGCATACCTTTATATAAAAAATCCTGGATTTAAATATCCTTATCCTTAAAAGATCCATATTATGGGAACAATTTCACAAACAAATAAATACTATTAGTAAGCTATTATTTGTTTTCTATTTAATTTTTTGATGATTTGAACTTATTAGTTTAAATATTTTTCAATTAGTATGGACCTTTAAGGAAAATATTAAGTTGGTAACTGGTTCCAGAATTCTGCATGCACTAATTAATAATTACATTAAAATTACTTACAATGAATATAAACACATGACAGTAGACTCCATCATGTTTAAATAGTATAAGATCTAATATTATGAACAGTTAATTTTAATTAATTAAACTTAAATTCTGGAAAAAGAATGAACATTTTAACCTATAACTTTATTGAATAATTGGCCATCAAATGATATTCTTGAGTTTAAGTTATCCTTTAAATTATCATTTAAATAATCAAATTATTATATTTACCATTGCAATACACAACTATTATCAATGTAAATCTACATTTTTAACTAATTTTTGAATGGTCCCTTTTGTCCCCATATGTGGTCCCTTTTGTCCCAAAATGTGGTCCCAAGTGTCTGGTCCCTTTTGTCCATGGTCCCTTGTGTCCCACTACCACTGAAAGTATTAGTATGAAAGTTAAAACTAAATATGTTAGTATGATACTGAGTATATTTCACTAAGTATGATATGGAATAGTTTAGTATAATACTGTAAAACCGTGTTGTTCAAGTCTAAACTTGATTTCACCATATATTTTGAATGAAATCGCTTTTAAACTGCTTAAAATGATCCAGATGCGTAACCTAGGATAGCATGTTACTGCGCAGAATGAATTTCCTTTGAAATAAGGAGTCATTGTTAGACTCATTTATTATGTGTTGGCCCTTTGGCCCTTTAGAATAGAAAATATCCTTAGTTGTCAATCTCTAAACCCCGAGGCCTGATATACATATAAGCGCCACCACAGAGTGGAGAAGCGTGTAACTCGAAAGCGGCTGGAATATATAGACATTCAACTACAGGGGAGATAACCCCTATTGACAAAATAAATGTCTAAGTTAGCGTTGTGCTCCAATAAATATTGGGAAATGAATAAAAGATTACCTTTAACCTCTAAGTCACTAAGACGAGTATATACAAATTAAACATGTCGGCTGTTATTAGTTAACACATTTATGAGTGAAGACGATTCTGTGGCTTTGGTAATCGACAATGGGTCGGGCACTTGCAAGGCGGGGTTTGCTGGAGACGATGTTCCTAAGGCCGTGATTCCGTCTATTGTTGGACGTCATAAACACCTGGTAAGTATTCATATACATTTATTAGTTGATTTGGTATACACAACATACGTTCGTGAAGCTCCGTTTGTCTATTGATAAAATGTATAATTTGACCTTATTCTTGTGTTTGATTGACGTATCGGTAAAAGTAAAATTCTCCAAACCCAAGGTCCATTGATAGGAAACTATGTATTTATATATACTCCTCGAAATAAGTTAAGGATCACAACAAATAACAGCATCAGTTACGTAGTCTTTGATATTCTGGATTTCATAACCGTAGAAAACGTTAATACAGTTGTGTCAGTAACAAGTGTTAAAGAATACAATTAAACTTAAAAACTGCAAAAAGAGAGAAAATCATTCAATAACAGCACTTTAAAAAGGACTAAAATCAAATCACTTATTTTGAGGAGTATAGATGAAGAGTTGTTTTGGGACTCTTAGCTAACCGTTTTTGTTATGATCAAATACCTTTGTTAGCATTTCAAACACCATACATATGTCATATGGTGCACTCGTTTGGAACGGATCAACCACTGGTTGAGAAACTATACTCTGAATGATAAAAGATCCCGTACCGTGCCATTCGTCCTTATAAACTATACTCGTCAAAATAAATTAAAGAGCACATTTAAAAAGTACTTAATCTTTAAATAAGCTTGATTTCATATCCATGTAAAAGGATAATACATTTGTTTCACGTAACAATTGTAAAATAATCAATCTCATTAAAATCAGACCCTTTATCACGCTACGATACTCTACACTACTACGATACTCTACACTACTACGTACTACGATACTCTACACTACTACGATACTCTACACTACTACGTACTACGATACTCTACACTACTCTACACTACTACGATACTCTACACTACTACGTACTACGATACTCTACACTACTGCGATACTCTACACTACTACGTACTACGATACTCTACTCTACTACGATACTCTACACTACTACGTACTACGATACTCTACACTACTACGATACTCTACATACTACGATACTCTACACTACTACGATACTCTACACTACTACGTACTACGATACTCTACACTACTACGTACTAAGATACTCTACACTACTGCGATACTCTACACTTCTACGTACTACGATACTCTACACTACTACGATAATCTACACTACTACGTACTACGATACTCTACACTACTACGATACTCTACGTACTACGATACTCTACACTACTACGATACTCTACACTACTACGATACTCTACGTACTACGATACTCTACACTACTACGATACTCTACACTACTACGATACTCTACACTACTACGTACTACGATACTCTACACTACTGCGATACTCTACACTACTACGTACTACGATACTCTACTCTACTGCGATACTCTACACTACTACGATACTCTACACTACTACGTACTACAATACTCTACTCTACTACGATACTCTACACTACTACGATACTCTACACTACTACGTACTACGATACTCTACTCTACTACGATACTCTACACTACTACGATACTCTACACTAATACGATACTCTACACTACTACGTACTACGATACTCTACTCTACTACGATACTCTACACTACTACGTACTACGATACTCTACACTACTACATACTACGATACTCTACACTACTACGTACTACGGTACTCTACTCTACTACGATACTCTACACTACTACGTACTACGATACTCTACACAACTACATACTACGATACTCTACACTACTACGATACTCTATACACTACTACGATAATCGACACTACTACGATACTCTACACTACTACGATACTCTACCTACAGCGGAGAGTTTATGATATGATTTTAATGAGATTGTAAAATAATACAACTAAACCTAAAAAATGCACACTTTCATATGGCAATAATATTGGCTTCGTTCATACCTGGGTATCTAATATGGCTTGTTTATTTGTTTATATCCTCCGCATGCGGACAGTCACATACCACCCACTTTTCCTGGGTAGCACCAGTACTACTCCCGCCATCGACACTTCCTCACATACTCACAGTACAGAGTATATGAATATGCAATAGAACATAGAAACAAATGAACAAGGACAGGAAAAACAACAAGCAAACATTAGTAAATAAAGGATAATAATAATAATAATAATAATAATAATAATAATAAAGACTTTATTTAACGAGAGAACTCATTTGAAACTAGTCAATCTACCGTGAGGCCCTCAACAATACAATATCTACAATATTTACACAAGTAAAAATGCATTTTAAGTGGTATATTCAGTAAATGGAAATATGTTTAAATAGAACTGCAAGACTTAGTCATTTATTAATATATCGGATGGTGAATCCACTGTAAATACAGTGTTTTGAATTGATTTACAGATTGGGCATTTTTTATATGGTGGGGGAGAGAGTTCCACACTTTAGAGCCTGAATAAGCAAATGACTTTCTGAATAACTCACTATTTGGTCTGGGGGAATATAGATGTAGATTTGATGATGATCTTAAATTCCGCATATGGACATTTGAAGTTAGAGTAAATGCGTCTTTAAGATAAGCAGGGGTCTGATCATTAACTGTTTTAAACATAATGATTGCTTTTTGAAATATAACTCTTTCGGGAAATGTCATCCAACTGAGTTCGGTAAAAAGTTCAACGGAAGGAGTTTCGAAATCTTTTTTGGAACCTTCGAGAGAAGTATTACAATTTCCCCATATCACACAACAGTAATCAGGATGGGGTAAGTTATAAGAATTGAAAAATAATTTGCGCACAGGTATAGAAAGGTAAATCTTTATGCGAGATAACAGGTATAACAATGAATTTTTTTCTTTCAGAACTTTATCAATTTGGGTATTCCAAGAGAGGGTATTGTCAGTTGTAACACCGAGTATTTTTTCTTCGTAACTACAATTAATAGTTTCATCTTTGAACTGAATAGAAGAGGCATGATCATAAATATGATGTATTTTGTTCTTAGATGAGAGATACATTATTTTTGTTTTTGATGCATTGATAGACATGCGATTAGTATCGCACCAGGCGTTGGCGTTGATATGTACATTGTTCCTGAAAGCAGCATACACACATATGAATGGAACAAACAAAAAATGTAAATGTTAACTAGATTGGATCATATATTCGAGTATTTTTTTATTTATTTTTTTGCGTTTCCTTTTATATAGCTCCTTTCATATGAAAATCATTTATGGAGCCTTTTGTATAGTTATAGTTTATGATTCCTTCATATAGAACAGAACACAACAGAACATAACTTTGTTACTCTCACGCATAACATTATTGCAAACATAAAAATATAGAAACATACGTTCGTGTAGAGCCTATCGTTTTTAGCTCTTCTGGCCCTTAGCTCTACTGGCCAAGGGCCAGAAGAGCTTATGGGATGGCGAGTTGTCCGTCGTCCGTCCGTCGTCCGTCCGTCCGTCGTTAACTTTGTGTGGTTAAGACGATAGGGCCTTCATTTTTCATTTTATCTTTACAAATCTTTAACAGATTGTTAATATCAATGAAAGTTCGGAAAAGTTCGAAAACCAGCCATATCGGACCAGTAACAGCGGAGTTATGGCCCTTGATTTAGTTAAGAATGCTGTATGTTGCCTCGTTAAGACGATAGGGCCTTTATTTTTTCATCCGATCTTTACCAAACTTTACCAGATTGCTAAAGTCGATGAAAGCTCGGATAAGTTAAAAAAACTGCCAGATCGGACCAGTAACAGCGTAGTTATGGCCCTTAATTTAGTTAAAAATGCTCTAGTTTGCCTCGTTAAGGCGATAGGGCCTTCATTTTTTATCCGATCTTTACCAAACTGTACCAGATTGTTAATATCAATGAAAGCTCGGACAAGTTGGACCAGTAACAGCGGAGTTATGGCCCTTGATTTCGTTAGAAATGCTATATTTTGCCTCTGACATTAATACGATAGGGCCTTCATTTATCATCTGATCTTTACCAAACTTTACCAGATTGTTAATATCAATGAAAGCTCGGACAAGTGAGAAAAACAGACAAAGTGGACCAGATTGTTTGACTTTCTTCTCTTTTTTTTTATTATTATTAATATTTTTTTTATTTTATTTTTTGAATGTTTATTTTTATTTTTTGTTAGGTCTTCTGGCCAAGTTCGAAAACCAGCCAAATCGGACCAGTAACAGCGAAGTTGTGGCCCTTGTTTTAGTTAAAAATGCTATATTTTGCCTCGTTAAGACGATGGGTCCTTCATTTTTCATCCTATCTTTACCAAACTTAACCAGATTGTTAATATAAAAAAAAGCTCGGACAAGTGCGAAAACTAGTCAGATCGGACTAGTAACAGCGGAGTTATGGCCTTTGATTTCGTTAGAAATGCTATATTTTGTCTCATTAATACAATAGGGCCTTCATTTTTCATATGATAATTACCAAACTTTACCAGATTGTTTGACTTGCTTTTTTTTCCTATTTGTTGTTGTTTTTTTTAAATGCTTTTTTTTTATTATCTCTACTGATCAAGTTCGGAAACCATCCAGATCGGTCCAGTAACAGCGGAGTTATGGCTCTAGATTTAGTTAAAGATGCTATCATTTGCCTCGTTTAGACGATAGGGCCTTCATTTTTCATCCAATCTTTACTAAACTTTACCAGATTGCTGATGCCGATGAAAACTCGAAAACCAGCCAGATCGGACCAGTAACAGCGGAGTTGTGGTCCTTGATTTAGTTAAAAATGCTATATTTTGCCTCGTTAAGACGATGCGTCCTTCATTTTTCATCCGATCTTTACCAAACTTTACCAGATTGTTAATATCAATGAAAGCTCGGACAAGTTCGAAAACCAGCCAGATCAGACTAGTACCAGCGGAGTTATGGCCCTTGATTTAGTTACAAATGCTATATTTTGCCTCGTTAATACGATCGGGCCTTCATTTTTCATCTGATCTTTACCAAACTTTACCGGATTTTTTAGTTATGGCCCTTGATTTAGTTAAAAATGCTGTATTTTGTCCAAAACTTAAAAAAACAAAACGTAAATTGCAGACACTCGCCTCATTGATGTTATAAGAGCCGTGTTAGTCAGTAGAGCGTCCACAGGCCCTCTTGGGCCTCTTGTTTACGAGGGACATATGTGACTTATTCGCTGCCGGAACGGCAGCGACTCTGTCGTTATATGAATTTCAGAATTGCACATGGTAAGGTAGCAATGAACAGTTTCTTTGAGTTTTTCGCTTTGACATGGTAACAGTGAAACGTTTATTTGCATCCCTTACATGTGAAGAATTGTATTTCTGTGCTGATGTGTAATTCTAGCATGTCGTGCTATAAAGGTGAATATGTAATCAATATGTAACGCATGTCAAGGATTTGACCAGAACGAAGCGAGGCCGTTCACCTTGATTCAAAATAGTTGGTAGTAAGAGCTGATGGTAAAAATTGGGAAGAAAGTGTCTGCTAAGAAAAAACGGTCGTGGCAAGTTTACGTCTTCATGACAAATTTTTTTTTTTTTAAATATTGTTTTAACACACGTGACTTGATCTGTTATTATGTTAAACTTTGTTCCCAGTTCCTACCCAGATATATTGCTATTTTCTCTCGGCAGCTATTTTACGCTTGCGTAAAACCTTGTTTGTTTACTTTCGTATGACAGAGGACGATGGACAACGCTCGATCGTTCGAGCCTTCGGCCAGTAGAGCTAATCAAAGGACTGACGATTCTAAGGTGTTTTTTTAATAAACGTGTATTTTCATTCATTCATTCATTCATTCATTCACATCCGTTCGTTCGTTCGTTCGTTCGTTCGTTCGTTCTTCATTCATTCTTTCAATTCACATTCATTCATTCATTCATTCATTCATTCATTCATTTATCATAAGTGCATTTATACGTTCATTCAAAAGTTCATTCATTTGTTTGTGTATTCCTACACATAATATGGAAAGCCTCGGCTGCCTTCTGTTGGCCTTTTGTATTTTGTGCAGTACGCTTCCTAAGTTGTCCTGTGCATTTTCTAAGTTGTTATGTGCATTTAGTAAGTTGTTATGTGCATTTTCTAGGTTGTCATGTGCATTTTCTAAGTTGTCTTGTGCATTTTCTAAGTTGTCATGTGCATTTTCCAAGTTGTTATGTGCATTTTCTAAGTTGTTATGTGCATTTCGTAGGTTGTTATGTGCATTGTCTAAGTTGTCCTGTGCATTTTCTAAGTTGTTATGTGCATTTCGTAAGTTGTTATGTGCATTTTCCAAGTTGTTATGTACATTTAGTAAGTTGTTATGTGCATTTCGTAGGTTGTTATGTGCATATTCTAAGTTGTCATGTGCATTTTCTAAGTTGTTATGTGCGTTTCATAAGTTGTTATGTACATTTAGTAAGTTGTTATGTGCATTTCGTAGGTTGTTATGTGCATATTCTAAGTTGTCTTGTGCATTTTCTAAGTTGTTATGTGCATTTCGTAAGTGGTTATGTGCATTTCGTAGGTTGTTATGTGCATATTCTAAGTTGTCTTGTGCATTTTCTAAGTTGTTATGTGCATGCTCTAAGTTGTTATGTGCATTTTCTAAGTTGTCATGTGCATTTCATAAGTTGTTATGTACATTTCGTAAGTTGTCTTGTGCAAACTAGAAGTCGTCGTTAAGTAGACTTTTTATCGGAATAAGTTTTGAAGGAAACACCGGTAGAAATGGCGGCTCCAGGAGCGGACGCTATGCTCTGCCTAGATAAAAGAAATTGGGCTAGGTACATTATACAATAAATTCTTAGAACATAAAACTGATTTCAAAATGTGTAAGGGATTGTCTGACGCGGAGTTAATAAATCTTGGTCTGAAAAAAAAAAAAAAAATAAATAAATAAAGAAATAACGTGTTATTTGTTTGTCTTTGTGTGTAGTCCTAAGGTTTATAACCCTCCATCTTTTAACCAATAGGACGTCCTAAAGGTATAGGTTCAATAGAGTCTGGACTTCACGTGTTATTTGTTGAAAACAAACATATTTTAAATACTCTGGGACTTTTTTCAGGAAAACTTAAAATATGTTTGTTTTCAACAAATAACACGTTAATATTACTTTTATTTAAATATATTTTTCAATTTATTATCATTATTATTTGTTAGTTCCCAATACTGATGGGTAGGGGCTACGTGAGGTCGTCTTCTCCCTACTCCCTCCCCCATTTCTCCCTTCTCCCTCCTTTATCTCCCTTCTCCGCCCCCTTTTTTCTCTTCTCTCTCAGAGTACTGATAAACAAGGGACGAAATCCATAAACGTATCTATCGTGGAGACAGAACGTGTACGGCAGACAAGATAATGGTCAATTAAGGATTTTGATAGGAGACTGTCCTACCCAAAACGACTCTCAAACTATGATAATTCTTCATAATTATGTTTTTACAAACTTGCTATTTTAAAAACCTCACGCCCCTTTCTCTCCCGACTCCGGTCCTCTTGTCTTCCGACCCCCACCCTTGCTTCCCGGCCCCGCCCATTATCTTCCGTACCCACGGCCACCTGTACCACACCTCCTGATACTGCCACCTGTGACCCGATCTATTGTTTTTAGACCAAGATTTATTAACTCCACGTCAGACAATTCCTTACACATTTTGAAATCAATGTTCTGTTCTAAGAATTTATTGTATAATGTCCCTAGCCCAATTTTATTAAAGTATGCAGAGCATAGCGTTCGCTCCTGGAGCAGCCATTTCTACCGGTGTTTCCTTTAAAACCTATTCCGATAAAAAGTCTACTAAACGACGACTTATAGTTTGCACAAGACAACTTACGAAATGCACATAACAACTTACTAAATGTACATAACAACTTACGAAACGCACATAACAACTTAGAAAATGCACATAACAACTTACAAAATGCACAAGACAACTTAGAATATGCACATAACAACTTACGAAAAGCACATAACAACTTACGAAAAGCACATAACAACTTACAAAAAGCACATTACAACTTACAATATGCACATAACAACTTAGAAAATGCACATGACAACTTAAACAATGCACATCACAACTTAAAAAATGCACATCACAACTTACGAAATGCACATAAAGACTTAGGAAATGCACAAGACAACTTAGAAAATGCACATAACAACTTAGAAAATGCACATAACGACTTACGAAATGCACAGGACAACTTAGAAAATGCACATAACAACTTACAAAATGCACATAACAACTTACGAAATGCACAGGACAACTTAGAAAATGCACATAACAACTTACAATATGCACATAACAACTTATGAAATGCACAGGACAACTTAAAAAATGCACATAACAACTTACAAAATGCACATAACAACTTAGAAAATGCACATAACAACTTACAAAATGCACAGGACAACTTACAAAATGCACATAACAACTTACAAAATGCACATAACAATTTACGAAAATCACAACTTAGAAAATGCACATAACAACTTAGAAAATGCACAAGACGACTTGCAAAATGCACATAACACCTTAGAAAATGCACAGGACAACTTAGAAAATGCACATGACAACATATAAAATGCACATAACAACTTACTAAATGCACATAACAACTTAGAAAATGCACAGGACAACTTAGAAAATGCACATAACAACTTACGAAATGCACATAACAACTTACGAAATTCACATCACAACTTAGAAAACGCACATAACAACTTAGAAAATGCACATAACAACTTAGAAAATGCACAAAACGACTTACAAAGCGTACTGCACAAAATGCAAAAGGCCAACAGAAGGCAGCAGAGGCTTTCCATAAGTATCGACTGATCATGGTATCGACTGATCATGCGTTGTCAGGCTAAATGCTCCAAAATCGTGTGATAGCAATAGGTGAGAGTGTCTACGAGTATCCACCAAAAACTGCATATATTCTCGTAATTAAGACACATCGATGAGCACATGATTGAATAAAAGGGATATTGTCTGATTAATTATACAAAACATAGAGTTAGTATGTACTTCATATGAAATCAACCTATTATCATGTTAATACTTTGCTAGTTCAATTCAATTAACTTTTTACTTTATTAAACAAATCACAATACTAATTCAATTCAATTTCAGCTTTTTATTTCAGGTGTACACTTTATTAAACAAATCACAATTTTTTTAATAGTATAATACAGAGAAGATACTACCATGTATAATGTTTTATATTTCATAGTTTTGACTATCTTATTCAAAACTTTATCATAATAACACTTACCTATTACAGATTACAGAATATATCATACCAACAGTGAATTATACCGAAATAAAAGATGTATCTTTCCCTTAATGTGGCCCTTAAAGCCAGTATGCCTTATTTACAATGGGTCCTGCTAAGTATGAAATATGCATATTTATATGCCATATACTTGATAGTGGCACATATGTCGTGTTGTCATTAGTTAATAGACACAAGCGATATTACATATATATTTATATCCATTTTTCTAGGGAGCGCTGTGGGGTTTACATCCGAGCTGTTCCTACATTGGAGATGAGGCCATCGACAATAGAGACATTCTCAAAAACACCTTTCCAATTGAACACGGCATCATCAACAACTGGGATGATATGGAGAAGATATGGCATTACATTTTCTACAGGAGCCTCAACGTTCAACCAGAAGAGCATCCAATTCTTCTCACGGAGCCTTCACTTAACCCCAAGGCCAACAGAGAAAAGACGACACAGATCATGTTCGAGACTTTCAATATTCCCGCTTTGTACCTGGCCAACAAGGCTGCTTTGTCCCTCAGCGCATCCGGCCGTACATCTGGTATTGTCGTGGACTCGGGTTTTGATGTCTCGCACACCGTTCCCGTATATAATGGTTACGCCTTACCTCATGCTATTAATACGTTGACGGTTGCTGGCAGAGATCTAACAGACCACCTGTCGAAGATGCTCACAGAACGCGGATATTCTTTTGTTCCCCAAACATATGAAGGAGAAATGACAAATATTAAACAGAACGCCTGCTACGTGGCTTTGGATTTCGAACAGGAAATGAAGACAACAGCAGCATCCAGTTCACTGCAAACGACACATCAACTTCCTGATGGTCACGTGATCACTGTTGACAATGAGCGTTTCCGGTGTCCAGAAGCACTTTTTCAGCCGTCATTGTTAGGTTTTCATTCAGGAGGACTTCATGAGCTTGTGTACAGTAGTATAATGAAATGTGACATTGATTTCCCCATAAAGTACTTATACTCAAATACAGTATTATCTGGAGGTTCTACCATGTTTCCGGGTATGGTTGAGAGAGTACAGAAAGAGCTTATTGCACTATCACCACCCAACACAGTCATTCAAGTGTCTGCTACGCCACAGAGAAATATCAGTTCATGGATAGGTGGTTCCATCATGGCATCACTGTCAACCTTCAAACAGATGTGGATCAGTAAGGATGAATATGATGAAACGGGAATGTCCATCGTACACAGCAAGTGTTTCTAGCAGGAGTATATCTTTCCGACGAATCAGTTTCTTTGGGAGCAGCGATGGGTGTAATGTTGTCTATGTGAGAACTAGACCCTTAAAGGGATTGTTTAGACTGATACAATATTTTGGTGAAAGTTTAACTGTGTGGAATTGTTCATAATTGAATGTCATATTTAAACTTTTTAATATCCAACACAAAATAAATTGAAAGCTGACCTGGAGTTTTCGTCCTAGTACTAAGGAATCATCCCCAGTAGGCTAATCTCTTCAGTCTGCTGATGAAGTCCTTAGTACTAGGACGAAAGCTCCAGGTTAGCTTTCAATTTATTTTGTGTTGGATATTAAAAAGTTTAAATATGACATTTAGTTAAGATACAATATTGTTTACATTTAATAACAACAACAGTCTCCATGCAACTATCCATATATTCACTACAAGATACTACATAGCAGAATAATGTTCTCTAATTCGCCAGTGACTTATCAACAGTGGGCGCGGCCTGCAGATACAGAGTGACCGTGGCGACTACATCGGGGATGTGTTGCTTTCTTGAACACACAAGTCACCAAAGTAAAGTTTATAAGTAATCGGAATTAGCTCACTTTTAAATCCTTTTCAGCTGATGAAACTGTTCTGCTTAGAAGTGAATTTTTGTAACATTACCAATTTGAAAGTTAACCATAATGCAATGTTGTTCGTAACATACTTAAAGTCTTGATCATCTTCGACGCTTGCTTGTGATTGTAAATACAAACGTCTTGACAGGTTGTGCAGAATCAAATTTGAAACTGGAACCACGTCACCGTAATTATTATTTTTACATTAAAGTACTTCTGACCATCCGCATTTAGTTCGTCGATATAATGATGAAGTTTCCCTCTTGGTTTATATATACATTTGTTGTCTTTGATCTGCCGATCTGTATATCTTGGATAGCAGGTGTTCCTGTCTCAGCCAATCAGAAACCTTACCAGTGTATCAGCAAAATTCAAACTTTGTTCAGGAGGACTTATCTAGAAGTTTGTCTTGAAAACAAGCAAGCGTCGAAGATGATCTAGATTAACTTAAAGCTTTGTTTCCCGCCACTAGGCATTCTGTTATACTTTCGTATCGAATAAACACGGCAGCTGTTCTATCTATATTATTCCTAATAATATAATAAACGTGCATTACCATTATTCGTGTTTACTTATACATAACCAATGAATATTACTGCATGGTATCAGAAACAACCGAACACGTGATAAGTTGGGGCAGTCTACATCTACATGAACAGTGAGAAATGAGAAAATTTATTCTTTATAAACCACAGCATCCACACGAAATAGCACGTTAAGTCTGCACTTTACCACAGACTAAATTAACCCTTAGCCTGCTAAGGCTGACTACAATAGCCTTTGCGTCCATTGTAAACCAGCCTTCGAGTGAGCAGGGTTTACAATGTCCGACTGCTCATCAGTCATTTCTCCAAAACACTCCTTTGTAACATAAATGGATTGGTCTAAATTTAATGAAAGGACAGTCCATTATACATTCATAGCGGCTAAGGTTAAATGAGCAAATTAAATAGTCAATAAACAGGACAATACACAACATAAAGGGTGGCGAAGACAAGGTTACCGACTTGGGAACGGTCAGTACGCAATACGACCTACTGGTTAGTTTAAATAAATTTTATGTGTAAACTACCCCACTAATATCCTGTATTTAGCGCTTAAACTGACAAGACAGTGTAAATAAAAGCACATCCCAGAACAAGGAAATCTCTAACAATAGAGTTAACATCCAGAGAAATTAGTAAACGATACACTTAAATGCTGTCGTTAATAAATGCTGAAAGGGTGATCCCTTAGAATCAACAAACACAAACAAGAGAGAAATGTAGCAGACTCGGTTTTATTGAGTCTGTTCATGAGAGGTAATTATCAGATGCAACACCTCTCACGCCTCCTAGCACGGCTTAAGCGATATTCCACTTTAAGCAACACAGAATGGGCTTAATGATCCCAAAGGACCATTGAATAATAACACTACTATTAAAAACACCTCAGGATGTATCCAAAATTGTACTGAACAACTACACAAGTTGTAGTCAAAGACAAAATACAATCTAGAGAACGACCAAAAAGCCTGAAGGTCTGAAGTTCATGTACCTACTTCCCTTTTATCAGGGTTTCAGGAGGTGCGATATTGTCTGGTCATCCCACAAAAGAAAAAGTAAAGCGTAGTAACTGACTGTACAGGGAGGGGTCAATTACTTTACGTATTGTGTGACGATCCTGATTATGATTGTTATTTAGTTCGAGCGGATTCCAAAACATATGTGCTGGAAAATGATGAGACGGACGCTTGGGGAACGACTTGGAATGCAGGAACGTCTGTTATAAGCGGGAAATATTACCAAAAATCCCCCAAACTACCCCTGAAAAACACACTTTTAAATCAACACACAGCACTTGTTCCAGCGCTATCAGTAATATATATTCTAGAAGTCAGCTCCAAATCACATACGAAATTGACAATATCTGAGGATGACCACCTACACATTTTAGAAGTATTAGACGATCGTGATATTTGAATAGAAACAGGTGTGTATTACCCGGACAAATTAACATGATCTTACTAATCTTTGCATAATTTCATTAACTTTAACGGTTGTTTGTCTTTTTATCAAACAGTGTAGATCCTAATCATGAGCTGCGTCGGAGACGGGGTGATTGATTTCGGCCTTTACCGCTTTCATAGCCCCGAGGGTATCTCTCCCGGGTTACGCCTCAAATATCCTTATGTAAAGGTCAGTCACAGGCTAATTGTCCGGGTAATACTTACGTGTGAAATTAAAAGGAAGGTTTGTGGAAAATAATGTTGCTTTTTTTTCTAAGTTAGAAAAACATATACCGAAACATACAATGTAATCATTAACCTGATATAAACCACGGCAGACTTTTATATCTTGACGTTATTTTGCAGCGTCAAACGTAAAAAAACGACGTTATTTTGGCGTGACGGAAACTAGCTCCAACTGACGTGACGTCTAAGCATGAAGTACGTTGCAATACTAAAGGGTCATATTCGTTTTTGACGAATGTCCAGATTAATTTTGTAAAGGACACCTCCATAAGCTAAATGCTGTGATATTCCTATTTGCAGAAATGTATCTTTCATAACAGAATCAAGTAAAACATAACGCTCTACAAACCTTGGCTTAAGTCCTCGTGTTGTAATTATCATTATGGTGTTTGTAAACAAACCCGGACAACATAACAAACAAGAAAACTAGTTCATTCTCTATCAAACGTGTTCTGTATGAGCTAAATCAATTTCTGTATATGTGATCAGGTTATGTGGTAAAGTGGTGTATAGTGTGGAAAAGTTGTAGGTGACTGGAGCAGAGGCATGGACATTCTTACACCGTAGTTTATCACGGACTTATCCGGCGTGTTTGATCGACCAAATAACCCGATTCTTAGTTTTGTGTCCAATCTCTACCGTTCTTTGGATATGAAGAAATAAAACCCGATGACACAAAAGCGTCCGCCATAAAAGACATGACTCTTCCTTCCAACAAAACCGAAATGGAAACGATTCTCGGAATGATTAACCAGCTGGCCAAATTTGCAACAAACAAGGCCGAAATCACAAGCCCTATGAGACAACTTTTACCTAAATAAATATAATGTGTATGGGACAAACCGCAAAAGGACGTATTTGATAAAGTAACGACTGTAACCACAAATGCTCCTGTACTGTTATAGTTTGACCCAAACTAGTTGACGCAAAAAAATGTGGTGTTCATGATAGTTTATTTTAAAATGAAGTGCCCCACCTGGATTGCAGCGAATGTTTTGTTCCAATTACAGTTACGACAAATAATACATGGACGTGGAATTAAATGTATGTGATCACACTTTGACAAACAATGGAAAAATGGCACTGTAATCAAACATCATCGTTACAGATCACAGTTACATTGTGCAGGTTATGATGTTTCAATAAGAGTAAATAGAGAGAAGATAAGCAATGTTAACATGAACCATTGGATGTATGAAGTTGTTTTACATCAAATGACAAGCCTATTCCGGAGTAAGTCTGTTGATTACGTATTGTCCTAGAGCAGAGGCGATAACTCTTCTTTTAACCATTTCAAAATGATTTGATATGTTGGGAGGCATAACTTCTGTAAGTTGAACCCTTACTTGGTGGCCATTGTAAATTTCGCAGAAAAGTGAATTTCATTTAAGATCAACTACGCATTACCTGAAATGTTCATGTGCAAATTGCATGACGGATCCCGACAAGGGTTTATGAGAAGCAAATATCACAAACAGTAGGTATACAAGTCGACGAGGAGATGTAGCGTTCACAGAATACAGCCAACCAAAACAAACATTAAAAAAACACAGTCGCAAGGATAACTAGAAAGTATACGACACTGCAAACATAAAACGGATTGACAATAGGGTTACCGCCTTGGAACAGTCAGTTGAAAAAAGGCCGCTAGGGGTTTCTACCTCACTCTTACCCTATTGTCATCCCAATAAATCGAGACAGTGTAGATAAAGAAATCCCCGCCATTTAATATCCTCTTACAAACTAGGCAGCATTAGTAGGCAGTATACATATAACACAAAAAACATGATCATTTAAAAAAAACATAGAAAGTCACAAAACATGTTCTAAATGACTTGGAAGAGCAACAAGCTAATTAACCGTCAATGGCACGACAAGACAATATTAAGCTGAGGAACTCTATAAATAGTGTTCACTCGTTCCAATCCTATTAACTATATATTGTATTATATGTCTTGTAAGAATGATGAAATAAAACATGTTTAAACCAAGATAAGATTGAAGACAAATATTACACATTACCATCCCTGTAAGGATATAGGTAGACTCCATCATAGAGTCCACAGTCTGTCGAGTCATCAAACAAAATAGAAGGGGACAGTGTAAATAAAGATATCCCCGCCAGGTTATATTCTCTAACAAACAATGCAGCATTAACAGGCAATATGAGTATAACATATAAATGTTCATGCATCCTATCACTATAGAACGCACTGCATGTTTTGTGATGGGAAGAACCGACAGATTGTAAACACTATGATGACGTCTATCTAAATCCTGAAAGGGAGAATATCAGAAATAGTATCTTTGAATTGAAATTATTTAGGATGTTATGAACCGTACTGTTAGAATATGTCTATGTCGGTGAAGATAGGGAATTCCAACCCGAGATATGTGTTTTTATCGGAACCGAGGGTCTGCCGAGGTTCCGATTAAAACACTTATACCGAGGATTGGAATTCCCTATCTAAACCGAATCTTGCATTTCAGAGACATGTTGTACGTTGTAGCAGGCAGCTACTAACGTTGTGCGTGTTTTCCTGCATACCGGATGTTGGTGCGCGCGTGACTTTTATCTTTTGTAAAGGTCTAATTGCACTAAATCAGTCGGATGTGCTTAGCTGGTGCATCGAAAGTAGTTCTGTATTAAAGAGTGCTAATCTTTTTTTCTTTAAACTTTTTTTTAGTGCAGTTTCCTGTTATTTTTATGGCTGTAACTGTATCCTGGACATGTTGTTGATATTTGAAAATGGAGCTCATCATGTTTTTGACATTTTTTTATATAAATTTCAGAAGTGAAAGTAGACAGGGTACGAAAAAAACCAGCTTTGACCTTTGACCCGGTGTTAGTATACAACTGAAGAAATGTTTCTTAGAAGATATTCAACTCCCTATTTCCTTGTTGATGTTTAATAGTAGACATGTTTATTGGCATGATAAAGTAAGTTTCCCAAAATTCTAATCAGGTTTGAGTTTTTAACAGGTTGTCAACTAGTACCGTCAAGTGACGTAGAATTATCGTTCGTACCTTCCTCCACACAGTCAGTCGGAGAAACGTTCAAATGCTGAAATAGTTGTCAACATTCTAACTTTACTATGGAAGGGGCATTGAGACCATTTACGCTATTATAACCTAAAGATTATAAGAATCTGTCATGGTTATCCGGTGAAGATAGGGAATTCCAACCCTCGGTATAAGTGTTTTTATCGGAACCGAGGCTCTGCCGAGGTTCCGATTAAAACACTTATACCGAGGGTTGGAATTCTCTATCTGAATCGAATACTCTTGATAGATTCTTTCTCTTGCATATCAGAGCCATGATATGCGTTGGCGCCGCCAGCTACTAACGTTCTCCCGGATTGTGTCGACACTTCCTGTGTTGCAATGTGTGTGCACTTCCTGTGTGCTACACCTTAACATGTTCCCTCCTCCGATCAGGGGAGATAATTTGTATGGGTAAAGAAGGTCTGAACGTATGTACATGACTACTAGTTTCGGCCTTTGGTAGATCGTTATTACGTGCAGAACAACCATTGCAGCACAGATAGTGTATGCCTGGGGTGGATCGTTATTAGGTGTAGCACACCTATTGCAGCACAGGAAGTATCGGCCTGGGGTAGATCGTTATTAGTCGTAGCACACCCATTGCAGTACAGGAAGTGTCGGCCTGGGTAGATCGTTATTAGGTGTAGCACACCCAATGCAGCACAGGAAGTGTCGGCATTGGGTAGATCATTAGTAGGTGTAGCACACCCATTGCAGCACAGGAATTGTCGGTCTGGGGGTAGATCGTTATAGGTGTAGCATCACAGAAAGTGTCGGCCTGGGTTCGACCGTAAGTTAGGTTAGCACATCCATTGCATCACAGGAAGTGTCGGCCTGGGGTAGATCATTATTAGCTGTAGCACACCCATTGCAGCACAGGAATTGTCGGACTGCGGTAAATCGTTATCAGGTGTAGCACAACCATTGCAGCTCAGGAAGTGTCGGCCAGGCTGTGGTAGATCGTTATATGTGTAGCACACCCATTGCAGCACAGTAAGTGTCGGCCTGGGGCAGATCGTTATTATGTGTAGCACACCCATTGCAGCACAGTAAGTGTCGGCCTGGGGCAGATCGTTATTAGGTGTAGCACACCCATTGCAGCACAGTAAGTGTCGGCCTGGGGCAGATCGTTATTAGGTGTAGCACACCCATTGCAGCACAGGAAGTGTCGGCCTGGGGTAGATCGTTATTAGGTGTAGCACACCCATTGCAGCACAGGAAGTGTCGGCCTGGGGTAGATCGTTATTAGGTGTAGCACACCCATTGCAGCACAGGAAGTGTCGGCCTGGGGTAGATCGTTATTAGGTGTAGCACACCCATTGCAGCACAGTAAGCGTCGGCCTGGGGTAGATCGTTATTAGGTGTAGCACACCCATTGCAGCACAGGAAGCGTCGGCCTGGGGCAGATCGTTATTAGGTGTAGCACACCCATTGCAGCACAGTAAGTGTCGGCCTGGGGCAGATCGTTATTAGGTGTAGCACACCCATTGCAGCACAGTAAGTGTCGGCCTGGGGCAGATCGTTATTAGGTGTAGCACACCCATTGCAGCACAGTAAGTGTCGGCCTGGGTCAGATCGTTATTAGGTGTAGCACACCCTTTGCAGCACAGGAATTGTCTGTCTGGGGTAGATCGTTATAGGTGTAGCATCACAGGAAGTGTTGGCCTGGGGTCGACCGTAAATTATGTTAGCACACCCATTGCAGCACAGTAAGTGTCGGCCTGGGGTAGATCGTTATTAGGTGTAGCACACCCTTTGCAGCACATGAATTGTCGGTCTGGGGTAGATCGTTATAGGTGTAACATCACAGGAAGTGTCGGCCTGGGGTCGACCGTAAATTAGGTTAGCACACCCATTGCATCACAGGAAGTGTCGGCCTGGGGTAGATCGTTTTAAGGTGTAGCACACCCATTGCAGCACAGGAAGTGTCGGCCTGGGGTAGATCGTTATTAGGTGTAGCACACCATTGCACCACAGGAAGTGTCGGTTTAGGGTAGATATTTATTAGGTGTAGCACACCCATTGCAGCACAGGAAGTGTCGGTGTGGGGGTATAAACCTGTTAAATAATAGTATGTGCGGTATACAAAACATGAATAAAATACTACATTATTATGTATCTATATGCGAGAAATATGTAAATAAATATGTTTATTTCACTTCAATCAAAATACCTTCATTTTTAATTGTTGCGATCGTCTTACAGCAGTATTTATTGTGTTGCTTAACTGATTTGTTATATATGCAGTTTAACAACTTGATTACCGATGTATTACCTACGTCAATCACAGTATATGCTCGTATACAATGTTCTCTTACTTGACAATATGTATGTAATTCTTTAAGTTTTAAAATGTAATTCTTTACATTTTAATATTTATATTGTTAAAAACATATACAATTGACGAGTTTTAAACATTAGTTTTATATTGTATACACATCTCCTAAAGGTTGAATAAGTCTTAATCAATGTATCTCAAATATCACCTTTTTAGAAAAATCATGAAGTTTCTAGACATATTTTACTCATTGTATTATGTTTGCACCATTGTTTTAATCATGTTTGTATAAACTGTAAATATATTCTATTTTGGCTGAGGACCATGTTAGACTGGCTTGTAGCCATATATGTTATTCTCTTGAAATAATTTATTATTATTATTATTATTATTATTATTATTATTATTATTCTGTGATGGTCCATAAAATGCTCAATCCCCAATCCCCACCCATACATCCTCAAGAGGGGTTGGATGGGGGTGCTGTGGAGGCGGACGGCGTGTTTCATAATCGAGTTTTGTGTGTTTTTGTTTTCTTCATAAATAACATCGAATAACGGCTCATAAACACGCTATAAGTTATTTAGATCCGCCCCAGAAATATGTTTGTTTGATGTTGATCGTCATTTTTCACTTCATGTATGACGGTCGGTTTTGTGTGGTGGAGGCAGACCATCCACTTATTCCGGGATAGAACCAGTCCTGTATACCTCCCGCCTTCCGTAAGAATCAACACTCTCTCACAAGTTGAACTCCCAGTGGAATTCGAACCCGCAGCGGTGAGAGATGAGAAGGATTACGACGCAAGGTCGTTAACACCTCGACCACGGAGGCGCTCTGCCCCAGAGAGAGTGGAAGGATACATAGGAACATACTCTTAATAACGAATAGATCCTATGTTGCTATGATATACTCCGATACACGGGACCGCCCGGTTTACGTCCGGCCCCATCGAACAGACAGGCTAAGGGAAAGTGTCTAGCCAAAGAACACACCGACGAAACTTAGCGGCGCCGGTGACACTTGAACCCGGGCCCTCCGTGTTATCCACTGGGCCATGCAAGCCCCCACACATCGTACACTTTATGTACACAGTTGAAGGAGGCAAACATCCCTTTATGTTATGTATGGATCAAGCAATATAGTATACATGCAAATACAGTATGCTGATAAAGAGCTTCAGCCATTGCAGGTTCACTTCAATGGTTTCCCTCTTGAAAGACTAAATTGGGCTGACCATGAGAACACTTTACAAGCTAGTTTGTCCTACTTTTCCCTCTTTGACATCCATAATTACCTAAGGACATGTTATCTTGTAATGTTGTACTATCAAGTATCTATATGACGTATATTAATTAATGAAAAATACACAAAAGTACTGTATGCAGTGAATTGAAAATTGCTTTATCCCAGTAACTATTTACTACCATGAGAATGGTACTTGCAAATGGAATGGCATTCATGCAAAGGAGAACTGAAACATTTTGAGACGTTTCAGCATGACATTGAATATTATGCATAGACCAGTTGTTTGACATTTATGTAAAAGGACCCGTAAAAGACACAAATGAATCGGGCTGACAAAGGTGAGACGAAAGAAACTAAGAAAATGATACATGCTATTGCTTTTGAAAATAGACTCTTTCTGTCTAAACCTGACGAGAAAATGATTAATAGCTGGTTGAGTTCACATTGTAAAATGTAGAACTTTCTCTTAGCAAAAGAGTTTAGCCTTTGCAATGGCAATCCATAATTTATGTAAAATATTTGAGACAGACCTCAATATTGGTAAGGTTGCTGTACACTTAAATCTGTTATACGCATGCAACGTAGACGGAAGCAAAGTTTCTTGTCAAGCGATTGTTCTTCCAATGCCATTGACTCGAAGGGATTCGGATTCAATGAGCATGGATGGTTGAAGCCATTACGTGGTCCAAGTATTAACTTTCATACCCCATCCAACCCTTTCTCCAAGATGGCTGGGGTATGAAATAAAACCTTAATTTAGGCTTAAACAGTTTGCATGTTGCAAAATAAAAACATTTAATACGTAATTTTAAACAGGTTATCGATTTTTTTTCAGTAAACATGTTTTCAAACGTGCTCTATTGTCGAAATATACGCTAAAAAATGCGGCTAATATAAGTTTTCCCATCGCTTAATGTAATTAAGGCGGGACCACGTAATGCTAACCACGTCACTGCAAAACAAAAATGGAGTGACGAGTTGTCTTTGCCAATTAATCTGAATACCAGTATTAAATAAATGAAAATAACTGCCTCGCCCTATCTTCAAACTAAAATGGCATTGTTCAGGTACATAAAAAAATGCACACTGAATATTTCGGTTCATCATTTCATTCATAGTGTATGTGTTAAGTATGACCTAAATGTAAATGTGTATGAAAGAATTATAGAATTTGTCTTCAAAAATAATGTTCTATTTTAATGTTTGATGAGGCAAGGTTAGGATTCAGTTACAACTTCACATTACTTTTACAGATGTTTTGATAGTTCTTTTTACTTCTGAACAGTATCCGTTGAAATTGTAATAACTGTCAGCCTTTTAAACTGTTGTTAGACCTAATTACATTTTTATTATCATCAATGTTCTTGATTATCATTTGCATATACTCTGGAGAAAGGCAGCTACAAACTGTATTCATTAAAATTGCTTGAATACCACAGGCAATGGGAATAAAGATTTTCCCCTGTTTTGACGGCCATTTTGGACGCCATCTTGAATTTCTCACTTCGCACCATGATTCAAAATATCTACCCTCGATTTCTTTTCTTCATAGAGGGTCCCCTACAGGATTCCATACAGAAATCTAGGGGACATATAAATGCACACAGAACTCTTATCAGCTCTAGACTAAAGATCGTTGTTAGGTGTAGCACACCCTCTGTAGAACATGAAGTGTCGGCCTGGGGCAGATCGTTATAGGTATAGCCCACCCAATGCATAACAGGAAGTGTCTGCCTGGGGGTAGATCGTTATAGGTGTAGCACAACCATCGAATAACAGGAAGTGTCGGCCTGGAATAGATCGTTATTAGGTGTAGCACACCTATTGCAGCACAGGAAGTGTCGGCCTGGGGTGGATCATTATAGGTGTAGCACAACCATCGAATAACAGGAAGTGTCGGCCTGGAATAGATCGTTATTAGGTGTAGCACACCTATTGCAGCACAGGAAGTGTCGGCCTGGGGTAGATCGTTATTATCTGTAGCACACTCATAGCATCACATTATCAGATGTAGCATACCCATTGCATCACAGGGAATGTCGGCATCGTGCAGATCGCTTTAGGTGTAGCACACCCGTTGTAGCACAGGAAATGACGGCCTGGGGTAGATCGTTATTTGGTGTAGCACACCCATTGCACCACAGGAAGTGACGGCCTGGTGTAGATCGTTATTTGGTGTAGCACACCCATTGCACCACAAGAAGTGTCGGTCTGGGGTAGATCGTTATAAGATGTGGCATACCCACTGCAGCACAGGAAGTGTCGGCTTGGGGTAGATCGTTATAACCGTAGCACACCCATTGCAGCACAGGAAGCGTCGGCCTGGGGTAGATCGTTATCAGGTGTAGCACGCTATTTGCGGCACAGGAAGCGTCGGCCTGGGGCAGATCGTTATCAGGTGTAGCACGCTATTTGCGGAACAGGAAGCGTCGGCCTGGGCAGATCGTTATCAGGTGTAGCACGCTATTTGCGGCACAGGAAGCGTTGGCCTGGGGTAGATCGTTATTAGGTGTAGCACGCTATTTGCGGCACAGGAAGCGTCGGCCTGGGGTAGATCGTTATCAGGTGTAGCACGCTATTTGTGGCACAGGAAGCGTCGGCCTGGGGTAGATCGTTATCAGGTGTAGCACGCTATTTGCGGCACAGGAAGCGTCGGCTTGGGGTAGATCGTTATCAAGTGTAGCACGCTATTTGCGGCACAGGAAGCGTCGGCCTGGGGTAGATCGTTATCAGGTGTAGCACGCTATATGCGGCACAGGAAGCGTCGGCTTGGGGTAGATCGTTATAACCGTAGCACACCCATTGCAGCACAGGAAGCGTCGGCCTTGGGTAGATCGTTATCAGGTGTAGCACGCTATTTGCGGCACAGGAAGTGTCGGCCTGGGGCAGATTGTTATTAGGTGCAGCACACACATTGTAGCACAGAAAGTATCGGCATGGGGTCGATCGTAAATTAGGTGTAGCACACCCATTCATGCGCTGGAAGTGTCGGCCTGTGATAGTTATAGGTGTAGCAGACCCATTGAATCACAGGAAGTGTCGGCCTGGGGTAGCCTACATCTTTATTAGGTGTAACACACCCATTGCAGCACATGAATTGTCGTCCTGGGGTCGACCGTCATTAGGTGTAGTACACCCAATACATCACAGGAAGTGTCGGAATGGGGTACATCGTTATAATGTGTAGCATATCCATTGCATCACAGGAAGATAGATTGTTATTAGGTGTAGCATACCCATTGCAGCACAGGAAGTGTCGGCTTGGGGTAGGTCCTTATAAGTGTAGCACACCAATTGCTGCACAGGAAGTGTCGGCCTGGGGTAGACCGTTATAAAATGTAGCACAGTCATTGCAGCAGAGGAATTGTAGGCCTGGTGTAGATTGTTATAGGTGTAGCACACCCATTGTATCACAGGAAGTGTCGGCATCCGGTGGATCGTTATTAGATGTAGCCCACCCATTGCAGCACGGGAAGTGTCGGCCTGGGGTAGATCGTTATTAGGTGTAGCACACCCATTGCAGCACAGTTTATGGTAGATCGTTATTAGGTTCAGCAGTCCCATTGCAGCACAGGAAGTGTCGGCCTGGGGTAGATTGTTATAAGTGTAGCATACCCGCTTCAGCACAGGAAGTGTCAGCCTGGGTAGATCGTTATAATGTGTAGCATACCCGTTTCAGCACAGGAAGTGTCGGCCTGGGGTAGATCGTTATAATGTGTAGCACCCGTTTCAGCACAGGAAGTGTCGGCCTGAGGTAGATCGTTATAATGTGTAGCATACCCGTTTCAGCACAGGAAGGGTCGGCCTGGGGTAGATCGTTATAATGTGTAGCACACCCATTTCAGTACAGGAAGTTTCGGCCTGGGGTAGATCGTTATAATGTGTAGGATACCTGTTTCAGTACAGGAAGTGTCGGCCTGGGGTAGATCGTTATAATGTGTAGCACACCCATTGCAGCACAGGTAGTGTCGGCCTGTGGTGGATCGTTAATAGGTGCAGCAGTCCCATTGCAGCACATGAAGTGTCGGCCTGGGGTATATTGTTATGAGTGTAGCATACCCGTTTCAGCACAGGAAGTGTCGGCCTTGGGTAGATCGTTATAATGTGTAGCACACCCGTTTCAGCACAGGAAGTGTAGGCCTGGGGTAGATCGTTATAATGTGTAGCATATCCGTTTCAGCACAGGAAGTGTCGGCCTGGGGTAGATCGTTATTATGTGTAGCATACCCGTTCCAGCACAGGAAGTGTCGGACTGGAGTAGATCGTTATAATGTGTAGTATACCCGTTTCAGCACAGAAAGTGTCGGCCTGGGGTATATCGTTATAATGTGTAGCATACCCGTTTCAGCACAGGAAGTGTCGACCTGGGGTAGATCGTTATTAGGTGTAGCATAACAATTGTAGCACATGAAGTGTCGGCCTTGGGTATATCGTTATTAGGTGTAGCACACCCATTGCAGCACATGACGTGTCGGCCTGGATTTGACCGTCAGTAGGTGTAGCACGCCCATTGTATCACAGGAAGTGTCGGTCTGGGGTAGATCTTTATAGGTGTAGCACACCCATTGCAGCACAGGAAGTTTCGGCCTTGGGTAGATCGTTATAGGTGTAGCACACTCATTGCAGCATAGAAAGTGTCGACCTGGAGTATATCGTTATAGTAGCAACACACCCATTGCAGCACAGGAAATATCGGCCTTGGGTAGTCCTCTATAAATGTAGCACACCTATTGCAGCACAGGAAGTGCCGGCCATGGGTAGATCGTTATAGGTGTATCACGGGAAGTGTCGACCTGTGGTAGATCGTTGTAAGTGTAGCTAACCCACTGCAGCACAGAAGGTGGCCGCATTGGGTAGATCGTTATAAGATGTAGCACACCTATTGCAGCAACGGAAGCGTCGGCCTGGGGTAGTTCGTTATAGGTGTAGCACACTCATTGCAGCACAGGAAATGTCGGCCTGGGGTAGATCTCTATCAATGTAGCACACCAATTGCATCACAGGAAGTGTCGGCCTGGGGTAGGTCATTATTATGGGTAGAACATCCATTGCAGAACAGAAAGTGTCGGCCTGTGGTAGATCGTTATAGGTGTAGCACATCCAATTGCAGCCATCGCAGCACAGGAAATGTCGGTCTGTGGTAGATCTCTGTACATGTAGCACACCTATTGTATCACAGGAAGTGTCGACCTGGTGTAGATCGTTATTAGGTGTAGCACATCCATTGCAGCACAGGAAGTGTAGGCCTGCGGTAGATCGTTATAGGTCTAGCACATCCAATTGCAGCACATGCAGTATCGGCCTGGGATAGATCTCTATAAATGTAGCACACCTATTGCAGCAAAGGAAAGGTCGGCCTGGGGTAGATCGGTATTAGGTGTAGCATATCCATTGCATATCCATACGTGTGTGGGCTCACACAATGTACGCGTGTGCATGCTTAAGTTGTGAGTGCGTGTTTACGTTTGTGGGCTCGCACAATAAACGTGCGTGCTTACGTTTGTGGGCTCGCACAATGTACGCTTGTGCATGGTGCTTAAGTTGTGAGTGCGTGTTTACGTTTGTGGGCTCGCACAATGAGCGTGCGTGCATAAGTTTGTTTTTGTATGTTGTTTTACGTCATTTTCAACGCATGTAAGGTTATATATGACGGTCGATTTTTAGCATGGTGAACTTGTTCACCAAGCTATAGTTACCGTGTTTTTTCACGAATCCTAACTACAGCCTCATTGATGAATCGACGCATTGCCTGAAAAAGAAGACCCATATTTTAACAGGTGTTTTTTCTTTTCTAGTGCGGATACAAATAAGGTAATGTCATTTAGAAATTTCAAATAATTTCCTCGATACATTGTTTAAGTTATATATTATTTATATAGCTATTTCATCTATTGTTTCATCGTTTAGCTGTGCGTTCTATAAATAGATCAATCATCATCATTACATGATCATCACGTGATCTTGCGTAAAATATATGCATACGCTGTATTGTTCTCCTAGGATAGTGATTGAGATTTGTAACCAGTTACTTTTATAATTATTTCTCTTGTTGCAACACCATCAAACGCATATCTTCCATCTTTCTTGGATTTATATATTTAAGAAATATACATGGCCTTTATAGTCTTCATATAATATTTAATAGGTTTGGTCAGTAATGGTTATCGCATAAGCTACTATCCTTTGTAAAAGGTTGTTGCTGCCTGTTCTCCGGCGCATAAGCTACTATCCTTTGTAAAAAGTTGTTGCTGCCTATTCTCCGGAATAAGATTTCAGCTTATTTTTAAGTACGCTGTGTAATATTCTGAAGTCTTTACCTCCCTTGCTATGAAGTTAAAATAACTGTTTCGGTCGCAAAATAATCCTGAATACGTGTGCCGATCGTGTCGGCGAGACCGAATGCAAATCAACAAGATATGACTGGGTATAAATCTTAGACCGGGTCAATTCGGACACTGCGGTTATAGAATAAATACCTTATAGATCATCGATTATTATCTCAATCGGGAGAGCGGCAGTCCCATAAAATTATGGATTATAAAGCGAGCGGTATGGGTTCGAATCTGAGCAGAACCCAATTTTTTTTATTCTAATTATATTTTTTTTAAACAATGTATCGAGGAAATTATTTGAAATTTCTAAATGACATTACCTTATTTGTATCCGCACTAGAAAAGAAGAAACACCTGTTAAAATATGGGTCTTCTTTTTCAGGCAATGCGTCGCAAAATAATCCTGAATACGTGTGCCGATCGTGTCAGCGAGACCGAATGCAAATCAACAAGATCACGATGAAACAATAGATGAAATAGCTATATAAATAATATGTAACTTAAACAATGTATCGAGGAAAAAAAAAAGTTTGTTTAATTCATGCCCAATGGTCTTAAAAGGGGTACATCAGAATTTTTCTAGAAACAGCTTAAATTATAAAATTGTTCCAGTTCACGATAGAAAACACTATCAATCAAAATGTGAAGCTAGAACCATTTTGTTAATGTCTAAAGTTTAGCTAGGGTGGACTCGCACGTAATATGCTTAAATTAGCCCTGGTGCGTCACCTAGGATAGCACGTATTACTGTGCAGAATGAATTTCTTTGCAAATAAAAGATTTTATAGGCTCATTATGTTTTGGTCATGTAGAATAAAATATTAATATTTGTCAATTTTAAATCGGACACCTATAGACCCCCATAAAAGGCCTGATGTACTCCCTTTTAGACTTAAGTCGGAAAACAAATTGTGTGTGTGTGTGTGTGTGTGTTAGACCTCGTCTGTTTTGAAACAAACTCGTAGAACCACAGTCCTACCGTGCGTTAGTGGGTAGCTGTCAAACATTATTCAATGTGCAAATGCGTAACAAGCGGGACTCGAACGTATGACTGTAGCATTGAGAGATATACATTACACAACAAGAGTAGATCTAAACACAGATTTGTTACCTTTTATTACAATTTTCAAATTACATGCAAAACTGATTGAATTATATTCTGTTAAGGCCAAAACACAACAAAGCAACACAAAAATGAAGGGGTAAAAGTTGTTGTGTCGAGGGTAAAAACGGCGATTCGGTTGGGTGACCGGAAACAAAATACTTTTTGTTTAGGCCTAAGGTATTAAACGAAATTTACCGTGACTTTGGTGATTATTGTCAACAAACGATTTGCCGACTTAAAAAAAAATCCACGTAAAAATTACAATTAGTGATATGAATCGTGAAATTCTCAGTAGCCTTCACATACATGGTTGAAAAATATAACAACGAAATAATTGTGTATGAACATCATGTTCACTCCGAGTTGTGAGATTAAATCACAACGGTATCCCGAGAACGGTGGTACTCCGAGTTGTGAGAATGAACTACAACGGTATCCCGAGACAAGTGGTATTCCGAGTTGTGAGAATAAATAACAACGGTACCCCGAGACCAGGGATACTCCGAGTTGTGAGATTAAAATCAAATGAGCACAAAGATTTATAAGTTATGTTTTGTATATGTGTAGTCTGTATGTCTCTACTACAAGTTGTATTTAAAACATATGTTCTTTTAGTTGAAGGTCACACTTTTTGGAACACGGAAGCTTCAGGGAGAATTTGTCATTTTACAGTGACATTCCATGTTTAAATTTGTATATTATAAATCTTTGTGCAGCGGGGGATACGGCTGTCTTTCAGCTACACTCTTACTACTGACTACACTCGTGTTCATTTGATTTTAATCATACTTGCATAGTAGGTCGATATCAATGCAAGGTTGTTTCCTATTTTAATTCAGCTATGTTGGTCAAAGGGTCTATGAATTACCTCCCCTTGAATTGGCAAAATTAGCTGTCTTGACCTTTTTGACGCTATATTCATTTCTAATGACTCAAACTTTGATAGGTGATGACTGGTGATGTTTTTTGATACACTTTAACACCTGTGAAGATGATGAAGCGTTTCGAAGATTAATTTTCATTATAACCAATCATTCCTTTTGTTCCCTTCTTTATTCCTGTATATATATATATATATTTTATTTTATTGTAAGCCAAATATGGCCCATGAACATGTTTACAAATAATACAAATATTGATTTCAATATAGTTAGATGGCAGCAGTACATGTGTTAGTAGTTTTTGCAGATATATATATGTCACAGTACATGTATATAGTTAACGAATCCGTAATGAACTTGTTTTACAGATTAACAATAATTCAAAGAAAGTTTTCAATAGGACGTAAGCTAATTTTAAACAATAATTGTTTGAGTTCACATACGTGCGTACTCTGACTTAAGCGTGAGCTAGTATGCATGTGACTTGAGAATTCTTGAGAATTCTTGGGAGAGATCTTTGGTTTGCCATTGTATACTGTAATACTATATAGTTTTCATTGCTTTGGTTACAAGGGTAGTGTTTTTGGTAGTCTTACTAATTAATTAACGGATTGAATATTGTTCACTCGTTTCCTTAATTCAAAAGCCTTATATACATATATTCCTAAATTTTGTGTTTCATTTTTATTTTCATGCTTCATTAATTGTTTAAATTTCATGAAACTAGGATTTTTCCAAAAGTATTGTTTTATATACATCTTTCTTAATTCATTGTAGTTTGTACATTCTATTACAAAGTGATATTCGTCTTCTAACAAATGACATTGTTTACACTTTCTATCGTCGTATGGGACCCTTTCCGGTTTTTTCCATCGCCCTGTCTCAACTTCTAGCCTATGTGAGGAGAGTCTTAGTCTTGTAAGGGCCGTTCGAAATTTATTGATATTTAAAACATCAAGATATTGATTAAAATCGAAAGTGGCTATAGATCTATAGCATAAAGCTCTTGATGAATTGTTTATTTCTGTGTTCCAATTTTGAACAAAATTATCTTTAAGTCTTTGCTTAAATACATTTAGAAATGTTGTTACATTGCCTGCTCCTTGTGCAAGCCATACATCATGGAAACCCGATGTTGATAGTAATATTTTGACCTGTGATACCCAATTGATTTTATTTATTTGCCTTTCACAATCTTCTTTAAGCATATCATATACCCTTTTTATATACTTAGTTTCATCAGATGTACATATTTTTAGCCAGTATTTTATAATTAAGTATAATCTCCTAGTTTTATAATCTAATCTCCCCGTTTCTCCGTATATAAAGTTATTTTGTGTAGACACTTTTACCCCTAATAGTCGTTTGCAAAAACTCAAATGTGTCCTTTCTACTTGTTGGCCTTTATGGAAACCCCACACTTCTGAAGAATAATTTAATATGGGTGTAACAAGCTTGTCAAATAAATCAAGCGTGTGTTTTGGTGATAGGTTGGTAAAGTTATTAAGATTTTTGTTAAGTTTAAATATTGCCTTTAATGACTGACCAGATAACATTTTATCAGTTTCATTGAATGACCCACCAGACGTAAAGACAATACCCAAGTACTTGAATTTACTAACAATTTCTAGCTCGTTTTCCTTATAATAAAATTTTAAATCATTTCGTAATCTTCCTCCTTTTTTAAACACCATTACTTTAGTTTTTTTACAATTAACAATCAATTTCCATCTCTCACAATATACAGCTAATACGTTTAATGCTTTTTGTAAATCATTTTCCGATTTTGCGAATAGAATTATATCATCTGCATATAATAACAAACATAGATTAATCATACCCATCTCTACGCCCTCGACCCCATTTAATGTCAATTGTTCCTCTAAATCATTGAGGTACATACTAAACAAAAATGGCGACAAGCATTCGCCCTGTCTCACGCCAAGCAAACATGAAAAATCGTCGCTGAGTGTATTCATATGCTTAACCCTTGACTTAACACTACTGTACATAGATTGTATCACATCCAGAATTTTACCCCTTATCCCAAATTTATATACCTTACCTTATCTTGTTTTAATCGCCTTAGTTCCAGATACATTAAACAATGCATTGATGTATTATTACATGCAATGATGTATTGTTATTAAGAAGAGTTGACACATTTTCAGTCCATCCATGTCATGCGTGCTTGGAAAGAAACCTTCCATTACATGGATGCACAAATCATAGTTCACCATGCTCTCAGTACCTTCGGTACTTTGATTTGTGGTGGAGGCAGACCACCCACTTTTCCTGGGTAGAACCATTACTGTACACCTCCCTCCATCCGTAAGAATCGAAACTTCCTCACTTACAAGTCGAGCTCCCAGTGGGATTCGAACCCGCAGCGGTGAGAGGCGAAGGTTTAATTACAACGAAACATCGATAACTTAACCACGAAGACGCTCTGTGCTCGCACAATGTATTTCGCGTGTGCGTGAGTTCTTACGTTTGTGGACTCGCTCAATGTACGCGTGTGCGTGCGTGCTTACGTATGTGGGCTCGCACAAAGTACGCGTGTGCATGGTGCTTACGTTGTGAATGTGTGCTTACGTTTGTGTGCTTACGTCTGTGTGCTATCACAATTTACGCGTGTGTGTGAGTGTTCACGTTTGTGGGCTCGCACAATGTACGCGTTTGCGTGCGTGCTTACGTTTATGGGCTCGCTCAATGTCCGTGTGTGCTTACGTTTGTTGGCTCGCACAATGTACGCGTGTATGTGAGTACTTACGTTTGTGGGCTCGCTCAATGTATGCGTGGGAGTGCGTGGCTACGTTTGTGGGCTCGTACAATGTACGCGTGTATGTGAGTACTTACGTTTGTGGGCTCGCTCAATGTATGCGTGGGAGTGCGTGGCTACGTTTGTGGGCTCGCACAATGTACGCGTGTATGTGAGTACTTACGTTTGTGGGCTCGCTCAATGTATGCGTGGGAGTGCGTGGCTACGTTTGTGTGCTCGTACAATGTACGCGTATGCGTGAGTGCTTACGTTTGACGGCTCGTACAATGTATATATGTGCGTGCGTGTTTTAATTTGTGGGCTTGCACAATGTATGCGTGTGAATGCGTGCATACGTTTGTGGGCTCGCACAATGTACGCGCGTGCGTGAGTGCTTACGTTTTTGGGCTCGCACAATGTACGCGTGTGCGTGCATGCTTACGTGTGTGGGCTCGCACAGTGAATGTGCGTGAGTACTTAAGTTTGTGAGCTCACACAATGTGCGTGCGTGCTTACGTTTGTGGGCTTGCACACACGTGTACGCGCGTTATCTTACGTTTTTGGGCTCGTACAATGTACGCCTGTGCGTTACTATACTCCGTTATTCAGTATAGGTGTAACACGCCAACTGGCGTTTGCATTGAGGTGTTATGTTTTGAAATTTAAATGCAATGTTGTCATTCATATCTAGACCCAATTTAAAAAAAGAATACCTTACATTCTCATCATTAATGGCCCATATGCTGCTAAAAACTCAACAAAAATGTGCAGGTCATATATCTTCTAAGACAGAATTTGTCTCATGAATGAATGCTCCCTTTAAAAACATAAACATTGAGATGCCAAAATATAGTAGTCTTACATTCATTTCCATGTAAGCGAAAAAAAAAAAAGTAATAATTAAACAACAAAAAAGATATATTTCAAAACTCACAATTTTAACATGGCAATTTTTGACAAAATAAAACAAATACATCGACAATGTGAGATTCACCAAAATGGAACTTTAAATTAGTGAAAATTACTTTTATTTTACAAAAAGAAACGAGAATTACTGGCTGCCTTTATATCCCAGGCCGACACTTCCTGTGCTGTGCACAATGGGTGTGCTACAACTATAACGATCTAATCCAGGCCGACACTTCCTGTGCTGCGATGGGTGTGCTACACTTATAGAGATCTACCGCAGGCCGACACTTCCTGTGCTGCAATTGGATGTGCTACACCTATAACGATCTACCCCAGGCCGACACGTCCTGTGATGCAATGGGTGTGCTACACCTTATAACGATCTACCCAGGCCGACATTTCCTGTGCTACACCACAGACATATTAATAAACAGATAGGAAACTTCCTATCTTAACCAATGAAGTAACCAAAATATCACGTGGCACCTTAACTTTTCCTTCTATCTTCTCTCTCAATTATTCACCGATTTTGATGAGAATACATCCAAAAGATTCATAGTGAATAGCTAAATGGTATTATAATAATTTATGTTTATTTTCAAAATAAAAAATTGTATAAAAAAATGTTTAAAGTTTAAAATGTCATCATTTTTCCATTTTCTCTTGAAAATCAATGTTTTGACAAAGTCAAAGTTTCCACCAAACTCCTTTTTGCTCTCAATGTAAGAGACAAACAAAATAATATCATTGGAAAGAAAATTAAATTTGTGATGGTATTTGGCTTGAATGAAACTTGTATCTATAAAACTCTTCATGATATCGAGGGTTTAACGCGAAACTATTGTAACTCACTTTTAGAAAACTTTACAGGAGAAGCAAAAAAACATCCTATTTTAATCATAAATGCATTTAAAAACTTTATTCTCTGGCATGTAATAAAGAAATGGTATCCATTTATGATTTGAGAAGAAAAGAAATAATTCATGTAATTCTGTACGAGATATTTAAGAAATATTGACTTACAATAGTTTCGCGCTAAATATTTGAAGATGTAGATGAAAATTTTCAGGGCGAAACTATTGTAACTAACATTTTCTAACAGTTATTGATACATTTTTTTAGATTTTTTTTTAAAAACTACATACTTCAATGAAAACTATTGGACAGTATAGCTTTAGGCAGTAAGTTTGTATGTTAAGGCTCATTTTGGACAAACCTAAGAATGGTATGCAAACGAAATCCCTTAAGTTCTCGTTATCTTTATTTTAAGTTTTGTTTCATAATTGAAACATATAGCAGTTATCATTATCTTTCTTTGACATTGTTATTATCAAATCTTTTCCCTCTTCATTAAGTTATATGAGAACTAATTTGACTTTATAATTTTTTTACTCGAAACTATTGTAAGTCAATATTACTTTAAATAGCTGTTTTTTAAACAAACGATACATCGAAATATGCTGTAGACAATACTTGTTATAGACAATACTTGTTATAAAGATCATTTAATATAGTAAAGTCACACAATTCAGACAAGATGAAGATAAGAACACTTATATGAAGTGCAATATCTTATAATTTCTTTCTAAAGCTAAAAAGTGTTTGTAAAAATTACTTACAGCAAGTGGCTATTTTAACAAACACGTTTTTTGTGGCGATTAGCTTATTGTAGGGACAATGGATTTTACTGAATAGGTGAACCTCTAGCTTCTTCACCACTGTGTCTCCTCTTTCGGTTTAGGAGGTGGAGGGGTGTGTGTTGTTTGCAGAGGGGTGGGGTAGGGGTGTTGGAAGTAAAAACTTTAAAAATTGGACCACATGAGCCTTCCAGTATTATTAAACTTGACTGAATAATCCCATATAAAATAGTGTCTTAGTTGCAACTGCACAATTCTGCATATATTATAACTGTGTTAGTTTAAATTGTAAAATGACTTTTACCTGTCCTGGATAGAACCATTCACTTAAAGAGGCACACGGCAATCTTGGTGTATTTGAAAATCATGGCGTCGGGTTAGTTTTTCCAAATATCTTGCATGAATAATTCTTTATAATTATTTCAATAATTCAAAGCAGTTTTTTTACATATTATTAATTGTTGATTATTTTACACCAAGACTATATTTAAAACCTGTCAGAACAAAGAAGTAGAATTTGAAATTATATTTCCTTTAATATAATTATATGCAAGCAGGTTTAAAGTTACACTTATACTGGATTCATAATTTAACTTTGATGAATACTTCAAGATTGCTATGGGTCCCTTTCAGCTGGTCCCTTTAATGCAAAGCAATTGTTAAAATATGCACCTTCCTACATGTACATACCTACCCACTGTCTTATGAAATTTTGGGCAGGGAAACCTCAAACTGTTTATTAAGGATGGCCTAAAGAGTTTATACCAGCCCTGACCTTTGATAGTATAAGTATTACTTACTGCTTTATATAATAGATGAAACTATCCTGGCGGAAAAGATTATAAAGTTGTTTTTCATACTTATGTTGTTCTAAGTCATTTTCGGCTCCAATTTTAATATTTTGGGCTATTTCTATTGGCCATGAATCACCTGAACGTGGATACTAAGAACAATCGACATTCGCAAATCAATGGGAAAACTTGCTCACCTTATTAATACTACTAATCATTTAAAAATCCCTAAACACATAAGGGTAAGTAATATTAATAAAACAGTGTTGTTTTTCATTGAATTTAGAGAAACAACTAAAATTTCTTCTCAATTACCACAAATTCAAACTCAACAATCATTGTTTGAGAGAGTGATGTGTAAAACTTGCTTAATATTTTAACATTATTAGCTTTGATGTATAAAACAATTTGTCCACTTTACAGACAGAAACACTTAAACTGAGTCGCGAACAATTTCAAAACATCATTAATTTTACCTAATTTATAGACCCCGAAAAATAGATATTTACTCCTGGAATTCACAAATGAAAATCTGTAAATAAACCGCACTAAAAGTTTAAAATATTAATCTGTTTCATGACTTTTGTACATCCTATTAATACTTTACACAGAAAAACATACGTGCACATGATGTTTCGGCAATGTTTAAAAAAACTTTCACAATATATATTTTTACCAGATAAACAACACAAAATACAACAGTTCATTAACTTCATATCAGTTTGCAAAGCTTGGAAAAAAAGAGGCTTGGCAATAATTATTAATTCTTCTGTGGAACCACTGATATCCCTAATTCTGTGATCCCAAGTGGAGGCTAAAATGAATAAAAATCAACTTTACATACTTTCATTACCGCGTTTTTAATACAAATAACCTTTAATGTCCTAAGAATGGTATTCAATAAAACTCCTTAAAGTTCTTTAATCTTTAATTTGACTTATATTTCACATAAGAAACATAGAGCAGTTAGTATTACCTTCATTTAGAATAATTATTATGTAAATATTGTAAAGTTTAATGAAAATCAAATTTGACTTACAATAGTTTCGCGCCAAATTATTTTTGAAAGCAAAACTAGTGTAAATTATTATAATCTTAAATAAATTTGCAAGAAACAACATCATTTTGTTGGCTATAAACAATCCCTTATATGAAGATTTAATCAAAAACAAATGCAAAACTATTTTAAATGATTTAAAGGTGAGTTACAATAGTTTCGCTTTAAAAAAAAAGAAGCTGTATGAGATATAATAATAGGACACATTTTATTTTTCTCCACCAAATTTTAGAATCTAGTTCTAATATTTTGTGACATTATAAAGGGTCCGTATCTGATAAGGATTATGTAAAAAAATCATTTTCAGAAAAAAAAGTGAGTTACAGTAGTTTCGCGTTAAGCCCTCGATATGTGTGTTTAAAGTTGGGAAATATTTTGTGAAATTTTCGAACTGTGCCACTTGAACTTTACACCATTTTCATAGTGTCCAATCTATTTGTTATTAGGTCTGTGGCTACACCTAAAATGATCGACCTCAGGCCGACACTTCCAGTGCTACACCTATAACGATCTACCCCAGGCCGACACTTTCTGTGCTGTACCTATAACGATCCATCCCAGGCCGACACTTCATGTGCTGCAGTGGGTGTGCTACACTTATAACGATCTACCACAGGCCGACACTTCCTGTGCTACATCTATAATGATCCATCCCAGGCCGACACTTCTGTGCTGATAATCTAAGTAAATATATGATAGATAATCGCCTCCGTGGTCGAGAGGTTAACGACGTTGCGTTGTAAACTTCTTGCCTCTCACAGCTGCGGGTTTGAATCGATCTCAACTTGTGAGAAAGTGTCGATTCTTACGGAAGGCGGGAGGTATACAGTACTGGTTCTACCCAGGAATCCTGTTGGTCATACATAGTCTAGACGTTAAACATCCAACAAACAAAATAAATCAGACTCATATTAACAGGGAGTAAGTATAGTAAGTATAAGTATACGTATACTTACTCCTGATCTTAATCAGAATTATATTCTATCTACAGTCCCTGTATTAATTTAGAGAATTATTTGTTGAGAATCATTTTTTATAGACGAAAAATTAATTTTTAGTTATCTATCAGTCGACTAAGGCTAATATTATCTATTATAATGCATACAGACATTATTTTGAGACATCCAGTAAGGACTGTGAATATATCTAATGACTCTTAAATGTGGTATAAAGTGTACATCTAGTTATCATTCAATGTAACACTTTTACAATTATTTGATTTATATGGGATATTACATCAAATTTAAGTAGTTTAATTAAACATGCTGACATCAACAATATTTTATTTTTTTAAAGAAAGATCGCTTAACACGCGTGTCTGTGTTTTTAATTAACTATCTATATCAGTAGATCAGAGTAGATATTACTTAAATATTTTGTATATCGAAACAAAATGGCGATCAAATAATATTACCATTTCTACCGTTTTATTAAGAGAAATGTCATCAATTTATTAAATACATATTTTTAAAATGCTTATATAAAACAAAACAAAAAACATTTTGCGCTTCTGGTGCGCTTTTTAATGTGACTTGCAAGGTGCTCTTTGGGTTTCTCCTTAATAACCCATAATGCACTCGGTATGGATTCGGTAATGTTCGACAAATTTCTGTTCCATCCGTTTGTCCAATGAAATACCGATAATTTATCACATGACGAACAAATTTGATGAATAATTAGTTTCCGCCAACATAAATTTGCAATCGGCAATGTTCGTTGCTTTCTGTGACAAACGAAAAACTTTTCATCAACAGCCGCCATCTTGTAAGGTTTTGATCGTGAAATTCTGAATTTTAATTGGAAAAATACGAAATTAACTGGATTAATTGAACTTTCTGAGATTATCAGAGAATCGATGAAAGTTTAAACAACCATACCCGGTGCAAAAAGGAATTCTGTGACTATTTATTACCGAGATGTGAGGATAATTTCCAACGCTAGATCGCGGCTTTGTATCGCGAAGTTAGACTGATTATTAGGAAATCCCGAACTCCCAAATATACCGATATGTGGTTTGTAAATAAAAGTTGGGTTCAATATGACATAAATATGATTATGATCGACAAAATTTTAAAGACAGATCGAAAAAAGTGTGATAAATAAATTGGTATTTTCGGAAATTTCCGATTCCAAAAAAATTAAAATGGCCGACATTGCTGGTGATGGGCCTCCGAACAAGAGACAGAAAATTGCATCTCCTGCACTGACTCCTAGTGGAAGTGAATCAGGTTGGTATCCTCAAAATATCTTCATTTAACAGTTTCTTATTGCTTTTGAGATCTAGGCAGTATGTACGTTCTTCGATTTCGTGTATTCCAAACGTTTGTTTTGGTTGGAACTGCAAGATCCAGCCTCATTTTCGATTCAGGTTTCATCTGGGATTTGTTGATAATATTTTCTTTGAAAATCTGTCATCTATCAAGTTTCTGATCTTTTTAGATAACAGACATCACTTTATTATATAGTATTTTGCTAATAGATGAGATTTTTTTCCAATTTGTAGTTTGTCCTAGAGCAGATATCCTTAAAACTGCATCCATTAGAAGTCCAAATTTGCTGGAGATCATTAGCATTTTCATGCATTTGCTCTTGTCACCTAATTTAACGACTAATGTCAGGAATTTTTTCACTTTAGGATACCAATACAGGTTCCATAAAACGCAGAGCCAATATAATCGTTTACATGAAATAGAAACACACAGTTATTTTTACGTTATAACATTTGTGTCGGAAACCAGTAGGCCTTAGTGCATAAAATGCACGTCTTAGAGCGGCGAGGTGATTTGATATGCTCTGTCATTAATGTGCATACACATTTGACTTCTTTGTTTATACTTAGAGTTAGAGTGGAGCTTTTTTGCAATCAATTTAAACCGATACACTGAATTTTATAAATGTACAACTTGCCTAAAGTGAAAACTAATCATAATTCTAATCCAAAAAACCTTTGTTTGAACGGCAAATTACAGGTTTCTTCTGCGCAGTGACTTCATACAAGAAATGTTTACACACGGCCAGGTCATATGCGCATATTTTTTCAAATGTTGATATATATATAAATGTTTTATATGAAAGATTAATCATTTATTGATTAGGTAAGAGCTTTTATTTAGGGTTTTGTCATGGTTTATTGGAGATATTAGAGTAAGGTATGCAGTCTACACGTTTTTTAGTCAAATGCAATAAGACGTTGGAGTGCATACTATAAAGGTCCGTATGTAAAAAAGCAATCCAGGCCTCAAATAAATGATACTACCGTAGGCCTATGTTTTCTTGAAAATGTTGAGAAAATAACACCTTGCCTTTAAAGCACAATTTACAATGTTTTATGTTCATATTAATTATTAGATGTATAGCAAACTGTGATAATCATAGCGCAGATCCGTGGGTTTTCTGATTCGAAGGTAAGAGTATGTGCTATGACTCACTGCAATGTATTCTGTAAGGTTTCAAGATGCCAGCTCAGGCGTATCATTATTCTTGCCCAAGAACCACCTTATAGTGTTTCAGTCGATTACAGGGATCACCCTAGGATTGAATTTCAATGAGACAAAATGTCCCAAATGAGACATTCACCATTTTCATGAAATATTTTGGATGCGAAGCGGACTACCAGCGGTTCGTAGAGTGTGCGTAGCGCTGGAGGCCGCTAGGCGGGTCATGCAGGCATGACCCCAGAACAATATTGAAATTTAGATGTGGTTTCCTGCATTCTGGATCATTCCCAGTAGTGAAAGTAGAAGTTGTTAAAGCATCTGAAATAATGCCTCCGAATGCTTCCGAATTTATTTCAACTTTTTACGCTAACAGTTTTACAATGGCTTGCAGTACATAGTTAATCGCGTAAAATCATTATAGATCGGGGGATAAATGATCAGATATGACTAGAAGTTGATGAATTATTATAAAAATGGACATGTTTATTCATAATCAATCGATTTACTTTGACACCGCCGCGTCCGCAAAGCAAAAGCGAACCGGAAGTTTACCGACATAACAATCTCGTTTTGATTTTTTTCGTGTGATTTTCGAATAACTTGATATTTTCTCCTTTTATATGTTGTAATCGTGCATAAATGGATCTGAACAAATTAACTTGAGATTTTAAATGAAATATAAATCAATATATTTTCATTACGAACCGAAATGGTGAAAATGGATTTTCCGAATTCGATGCGACAATTTGTTTCATTTGTCTTTTTTTCATGAAATTTTTGAGATTTTAATGCGAGAATATCGCGGTCTAGAGTGAATCTTAGTTTAACTGTTGATTACCACATGTCCATGCATAAAACTCACCTAATATATAGATATCATGCCAATCTAGTATTTTTTATCTTTTCCTTGCAACAACTACCTTTTTTCTTATAAATTTTTGCAGCCATTGTTTACCCCGAGATTGCCGTATATGGAAACTTAGGGCCTCCCACCTCTAGTCTGGTTCTTTTGGCCACTTTGGCTGGTGCCACTAGAGATGTGAGCAGCTATTCAACATACAACACTCTTTCTTGTAAAATATTTCGAGAGACTGGCTGCATAAATGACAAAAAATATGTAGTCGTTAACAAAAAACTTACCTTGGCTTGGTTTGTTACATGCCTAATAAATGTTTGTTCTGTTATACATCTGTTTAGGCATATATATATAGTGACTTTTTTGCTCTTCACTAAAGCTTAATATGCGACATGATGTATGTTATAAATATATTAAAGGTATTTATGATTGGGTTTTTAAATTTCAGAATTCAACTTCCTACTAGACAACCTAGTTACAGATCTCCCAGATGAGTTGATGTCAACCAATGATGGGACAACTCAAAATGGAACTAGTGATTCTTTGCACGGAGTGTCAAGTTTAAGTCAAGACAGTGCAAGTCAAAGACATCAGCAGCTATCACAGCTGTTATCAAATGTGCCCGCCAGCAGTACGTCGAGTAGTATAGCAAATTCAAATGTGGGCATGACAAACAATTCTGCATTAAACAATGCAATTAAAAGTCCTCTATCAAATAGTTTACAGTCCCCTCCCCATGGATTACAGAATAAGGGAGGTCCAGCTGTATCATCACATTATTTAGACAACAGTTTTGTGTCAAGTAGTTCTTCATATTCATTAGCAAATTCCACATCACCCAGTTTATCATCAATATCCATCACAATGCCCAACTCAATGTCTAACAACATGTTAAATTCTATGTCATCTATGTCCCCTATGTCGATGCCACATCAAGTGAACAGTTTACCACACCAACAGAATCAAATGATGAATGGACCTCAGGCTCAGTACGCAATGAGTGGTGTGCGGCAGCAGGTTCGAGGCGTCGTGATGCCAAACGCGGGGAATAATATGTCTCCAGGCATGGGCATGTCACAAGCAAATATGATCGGAGCATTGAACAATCCACAGATGTCACGACAAACTATGGACCATGCAGGTCTTGTCACAAGTACTCCACAACAAATGATGAAGGTATGTATAGCAACCAGTGTATTAGGCAGAAATTCAAGAACTGGGTGTGCAAATATGCAAACGGTGTGCAAAATAAGTTGCTAACGCGCTACGTGCCAATTCGCGACAAGTGGGTGTCTCTGGGATAATTTATTTTTACAGATAAAGGTGAAAAAAATACATTTTAGATCATAGTTCTTCTATAAATGTATACAGAACATAGCAATATTGAGTAAGTAAAGTTTGGAAGTGCTGTTAAATCTTTTTTTTTACCCCAACCAAATATTGACCGCGATTTTTCAAAAATGGCCGTGCAAAAGACGGCTGCACGGTTATCTGGCTAAAACCCCTGTCACACTAGGGCCGCGTTCTCACGGCGTCCAAGAAAAATGCAGAACGCCGAGGTGCGCGCAGCAACGCAGTGGCATCGCCAGTAGACGCATTGGGATCGCATAGAACGCCAAGCGACGGCGCACACTTTGAGCATGCACAAAACAAACGCCGTCGCTCGGCGTTCTGAAAAGAGCGCAGTGGGGTCGCCGTAATGTCGCCATAGCAGCGCAGTAAGGTCTCCTACAACGCCACAGGAGCTCCGCGGGCGCGCACAGAGGTCGCAGTGCGAACGCTGTGGTTGTCGGTGGCGCTTGCACGGAGATTGTACGGCGTTCTCTGAGATGTCACTGCGTCTCTACCGCGCTTATACGGCGCGTCTACGGCGCTTATACGGAGTGTAATTTATTTTACTGCGCTCTTACAACGACTGTACGGAGCTGTCACGGCGATCATTGCGCTCCCAAGGCGCTTCTACCGCGTCCATCGGCGTTTGCATGACAAAAACGAACAAAATAGTATAAATGAATTATAGGTAGTGCAAACGAACGTCTTCAACACGCCGTCAGCGCAGTGTGAGCGCCGTGAAAGCGCAGTGCACGCAGTGGAAGCGCCGTGAGAGCGCAGACAATCGCCAACAAGAACTCCGTAGGAACGCGATAGAACGCCACGGTCGCTGTGAAGACGCCGTGACATCTCTATCTTCACGAAAAATATCATTTTTCTTGCGATCTCACGGCGTTCTGGAAAATTAAACAACGCCGTGCCAACGCAGTGGAAACGCGCTATAGTGTGACAGGGGCATAATACACTGATAGCAACCCTGGCTGATTTTTCATAAATGCCATTACTGCATATATCCTAGTGCATTGAAAAGGGTCATCTGAGACTATTCCAGATCAGTTTAAAATATATCTATTAATAAAAATGTTATGAAGATTTAAAGTTGACAAAAATAGTGTTTTGCTAGAATTTTTTCCTTATATAAACTAAGTAAATATGGTCGCGAACTCTTTTTAAAAATAGAGATATTTTCATTTCTGGTATTACTGTTTAGCCTACTATCACTATAATACCAACAATTTATACCTTTTCACATCAAGTCAACTTCCGGTAGGTTGAGATATACAATAGGTGAAAATAAAGGGGTTTTACTCGGACTGTTCTCAATCTCTATATGAAAAATGAAAATATTAGACAATGATTTAAATTAAATGTATCCATATTGGTCTTAAAAAATCAGACAACACCAAAAGAAGATAGATAGATGCACACAAAAAATAAAGCTTTTAATATAATTATCACTACAAACTAGTTTTCTACCAGAATGTGGAGGTCTTTTATTTTATTGATCACTGGATCAGGGCTTCTGTTAACGGGCGTATGGCCGTAAATTACGTCCAAAAATCATAGTTGTACGCAGAAAACATCAAAGGCGTAGTGTACTTCCAAAAACTTCAAAGTACGCCGCGATTCTTTACTACGGATGTCCCATAATTTGTAAATTACAGATTATACAGTACAGCTCACGCGAAACCCACACTTTATTCGATTTGCCGTGTTTGGTCGTATGGAGTTCCGCGCCTATCTACGCGGAGTCGGTGTTTGAACTCGGCGAAAGTACGCCATTGTCGAGTCACTCACACTCCCGAGTTACTCTGCGTAGAATTCAATTAACCATGAGTGCACACCTGTGGTGATTTATTATTGGGGAAAAATCTGATTTTTCCGACAACTTTTCAACTTGTCAGATATCGCACTTGAAAAAGCAATTAATCGCCAGAAAAGGTACGAACAATGAGATGCCGAGTGCATCTTTTACGTGCAAAGTTGACACGACTGATAAATACAATGAATAAATTTCGAAACAAATACGTATTTCAAACTTTTAATGCATTTAATCACAAGTTTTGTTCGTTTTTATTGTCCGCAAGTCAAAGTTTTCCTACCAACATAAATACCCATAATCCTTGGCCATGTATGTATCTTTTAACAAGGCTGCAGTAATAATGGGTTTATGACCCGGAATTCTTTACCATTTTTTCTGATTATTTCTGACTAAAGAACCCATTGATGTAATCAATAAACTGCAGAATAGTAAACTTTGTTACAAAGAAAGACCAGGGTTTGACATTAATGCTTGTCCGCTTGTCCGATGCCATGCAGATTCTATTGGGGACAAGTTAATAGTCCCAGGGTTCGACACTAACAGTGTCCCAGGATCCCGAGGATCCCAGATTTTCAGGTGGGATCCCTGCTTCTAGAAGCTGGGGATTCCACTGGGAACCCTGATTTTGCTGTCAGGTTCTTGTTAAGAACACACTTTATAGATTATTTAATCCAAATTCTCCCAAAAATCGCAAAAATTGTTCTAAAAGATAATTCAGTTTGCCTTTCGTTCTACCTCTATTATCGAGGATCCCTAATATTAATCGCTCTCACTAGGTGCTTATTAGGTCAACTGGTAAAATTGCAACATCGCGTACCGGACGACAATTGTTTTATGTGGGATCCCTAATGCTGAAGTGGGCACCCAGATGTACAAAGTAGGGATTCCAGTCGGATCCCAGACAAAAAAAATTAGTGTCGAACCCTGTAGTCCCAGGTGACCTGTCTTATTTTCTGCTTATTCGGGGTCAGGCAGTGCAACCTCATACAGTGCACCCTCAGACAGTGCATCCCCAACAGGCCGGTTCGTAGATGCGATGACGTAAACGAAGATATACTTCTTTGCACCATTTGTGTATTGAACATACATAAATTAATAAAGTCCGTTACTCGATAGCGCAAAAATAGTATGTAAACACAAAATGTCACAACAGGGCTTCCACTAAGGTTCAAATTTAGGAAGTTAAACTTCCTGCATATCAAATTTGGAAGTTCATGGGAAAAATTTAGGAAGTTCCCGTGTTTGGGCATGGCATTCATACTCAGTTGAGTCAATGATTCCGCGTGGTATTTGGGGTGGAGGGGGTGAGGGAGGGGGATCTAAGAAGGATATTTATAATCATAGATATGTTTATAAAAGAAAATATTTGATGAAATCATTATATAAAAAAATTGCCTTTGCGTGTCATACCCCACCCACAGGTTTTATACAGTGAATTACATTGCAAACAGTTTTCAATTCATCCGTCCAGGAAAGCTTTTAAATCGGCATACATTAATGAAAAGTAAGTAAAACTGTCAAGTGTAGGAGTAAATGTATTAGTTTCTTTAATTTATAATCAAAGCTATCGATCGTTTTTGCCAGTGATATTTTCATTTCCTTGTTCAGACTCCATTCGCGAAGAGTTCTTTCCCCTAGGTTAGAGATTATTACATGTTGTCGGTCTATCAATACTTCGTTTCTCTTTGTGACTTTGATAAATACATTGAAAAATTACACACAAATATAAAAGAAAAAGCGTAAAAAGTATAAGCTGTTGTGTGCAAGAAGTTTCAACTTTGTGGTTAATGAATATAAATTAAGCGATTTGGCGTCAAGTTTATACTGCTTCTTTCATTTTGTGAAATGCGCGGCTAGGCCAGTTATCTAATTAACACTCTCCTCACGCCAGCCACGTGTGTGACCCTTGATAAAACTGGACAAAACCGGTTTTATCTGTCAATTACAGGCTCCACTGAGTTTTAATTGCTTCACAACTTGTTACCTCAGCTGTCTCAAATGAAATTAGATTAGATGGGCGGGGCTATAATCGGTAATTTACACAAATGGGACGTCCGTAGTAAAGGTTCGCGGCATACTTTGAAGTTTTTGGAAGTACACTGTACGCCTTTGATGTTAATTTTCGCCGTACAACTATGATTTTTGGACGTAATTTACGGCCATACGCCCGTTAACGAAGCCCTAGTCACAATGCGTAATGTTTGGTAAATTTTGACTGAACAATAACCCAGGTTTAAAAAACGCTCTGTTTAGGCCAAATAAAATTATACCTGAGTTTACTGTAACCCGACTGACCCTCTGAAAACACCCCAGACTCCTTTTTATTTAATTTAAAAAAAAAATGTTGAAAAAAATAATGTTCATGAGATCACGGTGCAATTTTCAATTTCGCGGTGCGGTTTTGAAAGCGTGTAAATTTCATGGTATACTGTACACAGGACAGTCAAAATGGCGTCTCCCAGTGCTGTTTTGGCTGTACAGTTTCAAAAATGTCAGCACATGGAAGCGCTAATGTTATGGCGTGCACTCTCCATAAAGAATCGATTGTTGAATTGTTTGACAAGTACCACAAACAGGTCGGTAAATGCCCCGAGTTCCAGGCCACCTGTCGTAAGTTTGTTTCTAAAACAGTACTATAAATGTGCATATATGTTTACTTGCTTCTCAGCACTAAGCATTGGCATCGACTACTACTGCATTATAACTTCTTGAAGAAGTATGCCGTTCCATAATAATTTTCTGAACTCAACCTCAATATACAGTTGCTCAGTGATTTTTTTACCTCTGCGTCCTGCGTCCAGGACGCACAAATATTTCCGGAGACGCAAATTGTCAGAACATGTGCGTTCTCGGGACGCACATAAATTGCAAGTAAAGAGTTCCGTAATTCATATTTCCCCTGTAAGAATTCAATCCGTCGCATTTTTCTCCGCGTCTACCGCCATATTTGACTATTCGATGAGGGTTAAGTTTAACCTCGCACCGTTCAGCGTAATTTTGTAACGTCTATTATTATTGGATAATGGTCATACGATTAGCCAATGGAATCGGCCGTGAGGATAACACGAAACGGTGCGGAAGTAAACATTCAACGAGTGGGCGATGCAACTCTGCAAAATGGGGCCAAAGAGAAAACTAAACAATGACGCAAAGCAACAAACACTCTCGAGTTTCATTCAAAAGGCCTGTACATCCTCCAATAATGACGCTCAAACAGCCAGTATATCTACAGCAATTGTTGGGAGAAATTGTTCAGTTGGCTCGGGTATGACGATACCACAAAACCTGGGACTCACTCCTTTATTTTTGGGACTCATAGAATTTTGGCCCAGCGAGTCCTAGGACTCGTACAAGTGAAATTGTAAAAAAATCACTGTTGCTGCCACGCGGATTGCGACTTTTTCGCAGCATCCCCGCGGCCGTTTTTCAATCGAAGTCATAAATCCCCGATATCGAACCGCGGATTGTCACCCGAAATATCGCGGGGATTCCCCGCGACTAAAAATCGCCGCGATTGCAAAATCCAGTCTCGAAAGAAAGAAATCACCGCGATTCTCCGTGATAGATTCGCGGGGGAAATTAGAGCACGGATCAATGAAAAATGTAATAAAAATGATAAATACAATGAACAATTTTGGAAGTAATACGTATTCCAAACTTTTAATGCATTTAATAACGTGTGTGTTTTTCGTTTTTGTTGTCCAAAAGTCGCATTTCTCTTCACCGGACATAAATTTGCTACCCACAATCCTTTGTGATGTGTGTACCTATTAACAAGGCGGCACTAATAACGGGTTTATGACCCGGAATTCTTTACAATTTTTCGGATTATTTCTGACTAAAGAACCCCTCGATGTATTAATAACCAACAGCAGAATAGTAAAATATGTTAAAATAACGATTAATTAAAAATATAATTCTAATTTCCAGTATAAGAATTACTTTTTGAATTTTATGTTCAGTCACCGCGAAGTCGGTAATAGGGACCGCCATATAACTATCGTGACCCAGTATACATTATCCGGGCATTTGAATTTTCCGAAAACAAAAATAAAATTGTCTTCTGCTTCGGGTTTTTAATAGTTATTGAATAATAATGCATTAAATTGATTGCACAATTGTACATTGATACTGAAGATAAATCGCGGCAATGGCCTGCGATTTCACACTGGGTAAAGCGGTGTGCGAATCAAAACAGATCACGGCGAATCGCGGTGATTGTGTCGCGGTGGAAAAAATGTATTATACCCGCGATGAGTGGGCTGTCCGCGTATCGCGCGGACAAAATCAGTGTGTCCGCGGTGAGATAAAATCGCCGCGATGAGTGGGATTAGTCGTAATCCGCGTGGCAGCAACTGTAGGCTCATAATAATTAACATGAGAAATTAATAAATATTTATTACTTTCTGATGTTAGAGAAGTACACATGTAAGTAAACACTTTTACAAAACTATTCAAATGGTCAATTAACATTTGACATTATAACTTTGAATATTTGTTCAGCTGTCTGGGAGGCAAGAACTGCTCTTGGTTACATGTATGTCAACCGCAGAATTTGACTACTCCTGTGGGTCCCCCATCCTTCCTGACTGTCATATACCGGTATTCAGGAAGAGCATGGAAGTCAAGTCACTCATAACATGTCAGGCCCCACTGGAGATCACACTGTATGGAGCTGGACTGATCCCAGCCGACTCATGTACTCATTGCTGTTGGAGCTGACCCTCTTTTGGACTTGCGGAAAACATTTAAAACTGTTTTACCCCTTTGTAATAATTGCAAGTGTTCGGGAAAAAAGCCAGTTGTTACCAGGCCTTTTCGGAAACAATAAAACATACACAATTTCATATTGTTATCTATTGTAGTTTTTAAAAATACCACACTTTCCCATTCATCAAAGCTCATCGCCACCTTAAATGTAACTTCGCCAAAAAATAAAATAAAATGCCTACCTAACTAGGTATAATTTTATTTGGCCTTATATACATTTCGATTTATAAATATTTAAATTATCCCAGTGGTTCATTTTGCTCTGCGTCTGGCGTCCTAGGCGCACATCTTTTTTCTGAGGACGCATCATTCTTAAACGTGCATCGACGCATTACTCGGAACATTTCACAAGTGGTAAATAACCGTTTCCGATGTGATTACAAGGGAACAAATATAACCCTACACCGGTTAAAGTAGAACGCAATTACAATGTAGTACGCATATTCTGATTGGGTAAAAAGTATTTGTCATCCAATCGGTAACAACGTTTTACTAACTGTTGGTGTTCGCTAGTATGGAAATATCTATACTTGTTACGGTCCTTTGCGCTTCTCTGTTGAGAGAACAGAATAGAATAGAATAGACTAGGAAATCCCGGATGATGAACACAATATGCCACCGAAGAAAGTTTTAAAATATTACCCACAATAAGTTAAAATGACACTTAATTGGCATGTCAACTACTCAGGACTAATTGAACTGTTTAAATTTTGTGTAGACTGTTTGCAAGCATAAAATAAAGAAAAAATATAGAGATTTTTATAATCGTGATTACCCGTTACAGAACCGAGACGACTGTGCCATATAAGCACAGAATCTAAAAGAAATACTTTGTAAAACAAGGAATGGTAGCAGTATGACAAGGAATAACACAAACATTGTATTTCAAAGTATCAATATTATAGGACCTCTTATGGGTTGTTGTTAATAGGCTTTATTAATTTTAGTTATATAGGATAACACATTTAAAACTTAGTGGGAAATGATAAATTAGAAAGGAAGATATAAATATTATTCATAACTGATATATTTTTTAAGAAATACATTTGTTTGACAGGCATTTTTTTTTACAATATTTAGGCAACTTTGTAGTGCATTATGGGTGCTTAATAGACTTTTACAACTTTTAATGAAATTTAAGTGGGGTGGGCAATAAACTTAAATTATCACAATGGGAAATATAATTTAATTTCAAAATTGTCTGAAAGTGCAGCAGCGAATTTGATTGGTCGAGAGGTGATCAAGTTCGTCAGGCAAGGTGTCCATCACTGTTATGCAACGCGTGCTCATTGTTGTGATGTTTGGACTGTCGAAAATAGGTACATGTGTATTGGATTGATGCTTGGAAGCAAATACACGCGATTCATAAAAACGCACAGGTGGTAAATTAGCTGCGTCAGAATTTGGTCAAATTGAATTTCCATGCATCAAAACGCGTGTGTACGCGTCTATTGAGAACCCTGTTTACTTACCGATTTAAAAGCTTTCCTGGACTGATGAATTGAAAGCTGTCTGCAAAATGTTATTCACTGTATAAAACCTGTGGGTTGGGTATGACATGCAAAAGCAATTATTTTTTTTATATAATGATGTCATCAAATATTTTCTTTTATAAACATCTCTATGATTATAAATATCCCTATGATATCCCATATCTACGATTATAAAAATCGCGGCCAATAACCTTTATATGTGAAAATAAATTACCCCAGAGACACCCACTTGTCGCAAATTGGCGCGTAACACCAGTCTGCGAAAAGGAAAAGGGGTTGCCCGAAATGTTTCTTTTAAAACCTGAAGGCTTTATTACTCTAATGATATATGTAAACAAAGCAAAACATGATGTCTTCACAATATTTATTCATTATTCATTCTTTTGTATACAAAGAGAGAAGATTGTCTATGTCTTTCTCTGAAAAGTCACAGTCATCATTAGAGTCATCATCGATTTTTGACTGTTCATGTGTTTTTATAGTGTCTCTCCGCATGCTAGAACACCTCTTTACAAAGGAACCATCGGTGTCTAATCTGAATTCTGTCTGTGCCCCAAGGACACTGCATTTTACCATCTTCGGTTCAATTAAGCCACTCTCGACCCACTTGCCAAGAAAAAACAGAATTTCTGTCTCTTGGCTTCGTAACGTACCGCAATATTGACATTTTGTGACATCGGAAACACGTTTTTACCGACGCATGCGCTCTTATTAGCATATTGATGATGTTTATTTTATTCTCATTGGATGGAATAATTCACGAACCATTCGTGTATAATTGTAATTTTCTGTTGCTCTATCGATCGGAACTCTTCGCCAATTTTCGTACTCGGTTAATGTGGATTCCCGAGTGACTGAATCCGACGAGGCAGTTCCGATTGGTTGCTCTATACGAAATAAAGAATTCGGCAAAATCCGATCAAAAACGAGGTCGTGACGTGTTGCAACCTTCCATAGAGGGATACAATTGATTGATCAATTCCTCGTAGCGTTTATACCGGTGTCACAGTAATTTTCTCAACATCAATGAAAAAGCCGAAATCGTGTTTTGAGATGGTGCTTTGCGCTTTCAGAAATTTTGGTTGTCCGATCGGACAACCAAAGTGGGAACACGTGGTTGTCCTGTTCGTAAATTAGTTGTCCCGGACAACCGCTAATTTCGCAGACTGTAACACGTGTTGGCAAATTGTTTTGCACACCCTGTTCACATATTTGCACACCCGGTTCTTGCATTTCTGCCTAATACACTGGAGTCAACTGAGTATGAATGCCATGCCCAAACACTGGAACTTCCTAAATTTGAACCTTAGTGGAAGCCCTGCTGATTGGTCAAATTATTTTGATGATGTCATGTGAAAGTTATGAATAAACAAAAATAAAGCAAAGTATAATTTAATCAGTATCAATGATAACATTATCAGATTTAATAAATAAATACAATATTTAACTTTTGATAAGGCCTAATAAAAAAACATGTGTGTTTCCGGTTTCCCGACCGTCCCTACTTTATCACCGCCGACCCTAAATATTTTTAGTGGAAAAAAAAAAAAAAAAAAAAATTTTTTTTTTTTTTTTTTTTTTATTCAAATGATAATTTTATTAGCCAGAGTTGTTAAGCATCTAATCTGGATTGCAAAGGTTATCAAAAAGTTGCCTTAGTACGAAAATGGCATAATATATGCGAACAATATATATAAAAATAATATCTAAAAAAACAACTTTTTCCTACCTACCTACCCTAACTTTTTGACAGGGTGAAACCAGAAACACACAAGTTTTTTTTTTAGGCCTAAATTAAAATATCATTTCATTCATGGTAATGTCTGTGATATTAACCAAGTAGTGAGCATTATAAAATCTGATCAGCTGGAACATATTAAACTATATTATATATTCTGTGATGAATTATAGAAATTTTCCAGTTTGAGAAAATCTATAACATATCCCTTCCTCTACTGTGCTATCTAGCCTAGTGTGCAAGATAGCAAAGTAGCCAAATGTTATGAACTAAACAATAGACGTCACGATATTACGTCAAGAATTGACGTCGTGATATTACTCCGCGCTGTCACCTAAAGAGTGACAGAAGAAGGAATACTTATGTCAAAAGACGATTGGAAAGAAGTTCATCACAGTATATATATTATAGTTTAATTAACATTTTTGTCGTGATAAAGAAAATAATTCACACGTGAGAAATATTCTTGCGATATAGAAACTCTTCACACGAGTTTCTATATCGCAAGAATCTTTCTCACTCGGGAATTATTTCCCGTATCACTCCAACAATGTTAATTAAACTCTATATATAATATGAAAATCAGTCTGTAGACTTGAGACAAATGAAACTGGTGCTTTTTCACTAGGAGAATCGACGCGTTTTGGATCATTTTCATTTTCAGCTGTTCATTATTTGGAGGTTTATTTTGTAAAGACAATGATTATGGTGGTTCAAATGGTGCGGTCAGTAAACCCTCTACACTTGTATAAGTTATAACCACATACGTTCTTCTTGTGATGCTGAGTTTCTTTTTTTTGACGACAAGTGTACACATTTTTTTAATGGAAAATGTATTTATAGTGTTTCCCCCAGGTTTTAAAAAGGGCAGGGTGCTCCCTGAAAAAGGGCATTTTTAACCTCGCTAAACTATGTAAAAAGGGCATTTTCCAGCACATGTAAACTTCAAAATGAAACAAACAAAAAAAAAGTCAATTTTATTGTATGAAGTTATCATAAATAAAAAACAGGTACATGTGTAATGCAGTTCTCATTCATTTATTTAATTGTTTTAGTTGCTTTTCTAGATTCTACCTTTTTTACTTCGACACCGCGAAGTAAAAAGCAAACCGAAAGTTACCGACATAACAATCTCGTTTTGATTTTTTTCATGCGATTTTCGAATAATTTGATATAAATTTTCTCATCTTTTTATGTTTTATCGCGAATAAATGAGTCGGAGCAAATTTACGTGACATTTTAAATGAAATATGAATAAACATATTTTCGTAACGGACACAAAAAGTTGACAGGTCCAAACCTAATACGCATGATTGACTTCACCCCAGTTGTCGGCAAACGGGATGGCCTAATTAACATAGTTAATCCTTACGAAACACTCCATGTATACAACGTTTGCAATTAACACCTGCTTGATTTATTGCCTAAGGAGGTCAATACAGATTAGGCATGATGAATTTAGGGCAAAAGGGCGATTATATAACGGCAACAGGTGTGGTTTTTAGGGCAGCAGGGCGGATTTTTAGGGGAGCAGGGTGGGTCCGAAAAAGGGCAGGGCGCCTCAGGCCCCAAAAAAGGGCAAATAAATGAGACAAAAAACGCAAAAGATTTCAGTGCATACTAAGAACGTAAAAAATATATAAGAAAAACGATTTATTTCAATGCGTATCGAAAAGTAAATACACAGCGTTTCGCAATCTCCATATTCTGAATTGATTGTCGAATTGTTCGGTACTCGTCACACGTTTGTAAAATATGTTCCTAATACTGTATGATGCAAGACTCGAATCAGGGCTGTCTCTAAGCCGGCAGCCGGCTATATTTTCCGTCCGTTTTGAATTTTGCGTCTGCTGTTACAATTTTTTTTTTAATTGGTTGAAATTTGCAATTGATCATTGGTTACAATCGGTTGGATGTAACCGATCAATCATCGGTTATAATCGGTTAGTCAATATGAAGTATACCATGTGTATGTTAATCTGAGTTTTGAGGCCTTGAACTTAGAATCTTTTTGATAAACATGTATTCTTTCCTGTCTTGTTGCTTATACCATTATCATTTTATCAGCAAAATAATTATAACTGATATACATATGTTTATTTGTGTATACGCTCATTTTCACAAGACTTAAGTGTCTTCTGGATAATCAGGTTTATTTCTATTTTTAACATTAATTGAAGTGCATTCTTACATCTAGCCGATGATCGATTATAGTCTTTGATAATCGATCATCATAATCGGATGCCTAAGTAACCGATGATCGGTTATAATCGATTAATCTGTACATCACTATAAATCAGTATAAAAGTATAAAATATTACAGAATTCTTTCATCATATGAAAGAATCATGAAATAACTAAAAAATCTGACCTTAATTAGCGCCAAAAACAGGAGATTGCATGTAATTATAGACCACATGCATATCCAAAAATGCATAAACATTGTTCCAAACGTAAATAAAATCACCAGTTATATTTCCGTTGAAGCAGCTGTGTCAATTGTCCAGCCAATAATATTTGATTAAGCAGGTAATAATAGTCGAGCGTCGCTACCGACTGAGCTGTATTATGCAAGAGATACAATATATAAAAGCTAATGCGCTAATGGGTGTCGTGTGATCAGCAGAAAATGTAAATCAAGTGGGTCCCACATTATTAACAAATAATAAATAAAACTTTCTTTTTTTTTTCAAACTCACGAATGTATTACTACAGGCTTATGTGGGTCTATGCTAATGTTTTCATGTAGACATTTCACTCAATTAAAATCCGACAGTTATTTGTCTATGCTCAATATCTGCTTACTTACGGACAGTACTGTTTCCCTTTAAGGTTTTCAGCTTCGATTTTTATGTGAATTAGTAATATTTGATTCTTACAAAAAATATTCCTCCGTACGGCAATCAAGCTTACAGAAAGCACTTTTGACAATACTTTAAATGTTAATTTAGTGTTTCAGATTTGTGAATGATCATTCTAACTATGAAATATGCATTAAAATAGGGATTTTTTTTTCAAGGGGTAACCGCTGATATTCGGCAGTAAAAACTATGAAAAAAGTCACTGCATAATCCGGGCATTCAAATTTTCCCACATCCGATTTTCCGAAAATAAAAGTCTTATTGTCTTCTACAATAATTGTACTTTCATTTCTTCTAAAGTTATGGAATAATTATGCATAAAATTACTGCAATCAGAAAAAGTTGCACCCTTTACCTGTACAGTTTCGACTATGCAAACTCCGAGTTTGTCTATGCGAAGTATCATGGCTTATGTACGTCGAGAGCTTTTCGCGTAGTTTTATCAAAACTCAGCGTAAGTACACGATTTGTAAATTCCTCATTCGGCGTGAAAGAGTAAAGTGTGGGGTTCGCGTGAGCTGTACTGTATGCAGGGATCTCCCTAAGATTGAATTTCAATGAGACAAAATGTCCCATTTGCTTGATTTTAATGAGACATTCACCATTTTCATGAAACATTAGTGGTTGTTCGTCGACCACACGTAGCGCTGAAGGCCGCGGGTCTGGGGGCATGACCCCCAGAACATTTTTTGATTTACTGCATCTGGCTCATTCCCAGTAGTGAAAGTAGAAGTTGTTAAAGCATCCGAAATAAAGCGTGTCCGAATTTACGTCAACTTTTTACGCTAACATAGTTTTACAATTGCTTGCACCACTCCAGTACATAGTTAATTGCATCAAATCATTATAGATCGGGGGATAATGGTCAGATATGACTAGAAGTGGATGAATTATTATAAAAATGGCCATGTTTATTCATAATCAGTCCGCGAACCAAAAGCGAACCGGAAGTTTACCGACATAACAATCTCGTTTTGATTTTTTTCATGTTGTTTTCGAATAACTTGATATTTTCTCATTTTATATGTTTTAATCGTGAATAAATGGATCTGAACAAATTTACTTGAGATTTTAAATGAAATATAAATAAATATATTTTCGTTACGAACCAGAATGGTGAAAATGGATTTCCCGAATTCGGTGCAACAATTTGTTCCATTTGTGTTTTTTTCATGCGATTTTTGAGATTTTAATGCGAGAATATCGCGGAATCGCGGCCTAGAGTGATCCCTGTGTATGTCTTAATTCTTTATTTCTCTTTTCTAAGGTTTGATCAAAACAAAATTAATTACAATATTTGGTGTGTTTCAACAGCCCTGCTTTAAAATAAGTAGTATTTATGTTGGTAGAAAAAGTATTAGAACTTTCAACTTATAACCATGGTAACAAGTTTGTTACTCACATTACCCTCTTTATTTCAGCAGAATGGACCGGTAGGGGGTGGTGGTGGATTTGGGTATAACCAACAGGTGCAGGCATCTTCTAACTTCAACACGAACAGCAACCCATCAACTGTCCTGTCTTCTATGTCATCTCCTCCACCTCACAACATGCCCACAAACACTTCTAATGCAGTAAGTATGCCAGTTCTACACTTGGTTTTTCAAAAAATGGGGCAAGACATCTTACTTTTCCATTTAAGAAGTCTTTGTTGCAATTAACTCTGTTTCTTAAGACCACATGGACAAGATCAACCAACCTTGGTTCATGTTTCGTAGTTGTATATCATTTTTGTCTCGCCAACGATAGTGGGTAGCGAGATATAGTAATCATTTTTCCGGGGCGGCGTCCATCGCATTTTAAATCAGCTATATCTCAACAATCACTGCTCTAATTTTTCTGAAACTTTGTCAGATGCTGTTGGGTTAAGGGACATAACGTAATGCCAATAGCTAGGCTGTACTTGCTTGAGCATTTTAAGCAAACATGTATATATTGCTAAAAATCATAGTTATTAACATTGAAGGCGTACAGTGTACTTCCAAAAATTTCAAAGTACGCCACGATTCTTAACTACGAATTTCCCATAATTTGTAAATTACCGAATATAGCCCCGTCCATCTAATCTAGTTGTAAGGTTGAACAAGTTGTAAAGCAATTAAAACTTGGTGGAGCCTGTAATGGACAGGTAAAACCGGTTTTGTCCAGTTGGCAAAATGTAATTCACTGTATAAAACGTGGGTGGGTTAGGACACACAAAAGCAAATTAATTATTTTTGGTCAAACTTTTTATATAATGATGTCATCAAGCATTTTCATCTATAAACATAAATATGATTTTAAATCTCCATTTTTTAACAATTTAGACATGTTTCTTTGATGGCATTCAAAAATATTGCAAATTACCTACCTCCGGCATCCCCCCACCTCCTCAGAGATAAACACAGTCAAGCTAGTAGTGAGATTTCAAAAACAGCTTTTAGTTATGACAGTCAATATGTGAAGGTAATTCGAAGTCATTTAACCCAACGAATATATTCGTACCTACCCTTTGCATTCGGGATACAAATCCATTCGTATGTTATGACTGTTGTTGACATGTCGTTGTTTTCCATGTATTGGTGAAAGCTTGTACAAGTATGAAAACCCAACTTTATCGGAACAAAACAAACACTAGAGTTTAATCATTGTTGATTTATTAAAAAATATTATTTATTTTTCATCTGATTATTGCCTAATTTATTAAGAATTGTAATATCAATAAAAACTTGGATAACTTAGAAGACCAGCCATATCAGACTCTAACCCATCACCTCTCCCCTCTCTCCCTTGCCAATTTTTTTAGACCATTAAAGCTTGATTTCCACTAGATCTGTATAGCCAGTAGAGCGATACACGCACAAGAAACAGGCCCTTTTGGACTTCTTGTTTAATTTGTTTCTATAATATTTTAAATGAGTTCTTGATTATAAACGAGTGAATTGCTGCTTGTTTACACAGTAACTGTCAGTCAACGGCATCTTATTTCCAACAAATTTATTTGAGGTTAATGATCTTAGATTTGAAAATGAGTAAAATCGAAGCATGTGTAAAAGAGTTATTGCCGATGATATACATTCAAATCACATCTTTCTATATTACCAGGCCTCTCAGAACCAGCTGGCCCACAGTGTGCCGGGAGCCCCAGGGCAGGCTGGCCAACCACCAACGGCTGACCCTGAGAAGCGCAAGCTGATACAACAACAACTGGTACTGCTTCTCCACGCACACAAGTGTCAGCGAAGAGAGCAGAACAACGGGGAGGCGTGTGCGCTGCCACACTGTAGAACCATGAAGAATGTGCTGAACCATATGACAACTTGCAACGCTGGCAAGTCATGTCAAGGTAGGAAAATGGAGGTGTTTTGGGGATTTTTGGGATTTTATTTAAAAAGTATAGAACTCTTATGACAATTGAGTTGAGTGGCTAAATAATTAAATATTTCAATGCAGCTAATGAGCTCCAAATTTCATTCTTCCTTTAGGAAATACTCTAGAATATGGTTGAATTTCAAAGGAGATAAACACTTAAAAAGAGAGAACGTGTATTATGTGGATTGTTGTTCAGACAAAAAGTTTTGATCTTTGTTTTCAGTTGCCCATTGCGCATCATCCCGCCAAATAATAACCCACTGGAAGAATTGTACTCGACAAGATTGCCCTGTGTGTCTACCTCTGAAGCATGCATCAGACAGGCAAAAACAGCCAGGTAGGTCGAAAACAGTCACCCTGCCAAATATCTGCTTATCTGTACAGAAATCGGTGAATGGGATTTGCATGCGCCCTGCGCCATAGTCGTATAAAATTACAAATGGCACATCGACACTGATCTATTGTGCGCCATACGGCGCATCAGTATAAGTTGTTAATTATTACACGCCGTCGATAATTTTTCAAGTGTGTTGACAGACGTAAAGCAATATGAATGTCTTCCCTTTGATATGTATTTAGCAAGTGTTACGGCAATATCGACAAAGTAGTTTTATCATTATTTCTTGGACGAGTGTCTAAATGACACATATATATTTGAACATGGCCCATTAGAACCGCAAATGGCCTATAGAAACTCTAGCATATGGAGCCATTGACACATATATCTTATTGGCTATCCTATTCACTGCAGCAATGGTGTGTTGTTTGATACCTTGGCGCTGTAATCGAGCCTAATCTCTTTAATATTTCGCCTTCCTGGTCGATTGAATAATCATTACTTTAAGAGCTCAGGCCAGGTCCAAATTCCAGGAATTTTGCCTAAATGATAAGGTGTCCTTCATATCGTATCGGAAACCTCTTTCCAGTCACTGACAGGCGTTTAGCAGACATCTCCGTGTTTCTATGCCCAGTACTTTAGTTTATCTGTGCAAGTCTACAGATAACACCCTTCATTGACATTATTTGGTTTATATTGCCTTTAAAAAACATGCTTATGCATCTTCATGGCTAATTTCTTCTAAAATGTCCGATTCAAAATACGTTATATTTTTGCCTGTTACTTTGTAGGACCTCCACAAGCCAACACTGCTAACACAGCGGCTGGACCACAGAGTAATGTGAACACTGCTGGGCCTCCTGCAGTGCCGCCGGGAATGAATGATGCCCAGTTACAGAAGGCGTACGCTGCCCTCGGTCTGCCCTACAATGGCATACAGGCGGCTGGCATCCAGGCAAATAATCCTAACAGAGCTCCAGTAAACAGTCAATGTAAGCTGCAACAAATTCAAAATATTTAATGGGAATGTATATAGTTATAATTGTTATAATTGGTCATATTTTGCGTAAGAAACGTTGGAAATAAACTAATAAAAAGTAAATACGAGGAACTATCAGAAAACTCTGAATATTTACAAGTATAATCAATACAAAGCAAGTAGTGCAGTACAAGCCTTGAACAGACAGTAGAACATAAAATTGATAAAGGTAATATTAATGTTATGAGTTAAACCGGGCCTTAAAAATGGGTTATTTGGGCCTTAAAAGTCCTTAAATTTCATAATGATAATTCTGTATGAACCATGTATAGTTCAACCTGTCCAATAAATATAAGTAATGTTACACAGAAAAACCAACTATTTTTTGAATGTTTCAGTAAACATGGGGATGAATTCTACTGGACAGAATGCATTAGGACAATTGATGCCAAATCAAAACAACACCCTGAACTCAATCATCAACACAAGTAGCGCATTGTCGGGAACCGACGGTCTGCAGATTATCGCCCAGACTAACCGGGGCACCAAGGAGTGGCATCAGAGTGTCACACAAGACCTCAGAAACCATCTAGTCTATAAACTGTAAGTATAACTGACCTTCTAATGCTATTTCGAAAATGTTATGCAATTTATATAATAGTATGTTGATCACATAAAAACGAATCGAATAAATGAGTACAGTAATAGCATTGGGATGAGTAAATTTTTTATTTATTTCTCGTAGCGTACAAGCCATATTCCCGACTCCTGATCCTGCAGCTTTGAAAGACAGACGGATGAACAATCTGGTGGCGTATGCCAGAAAAGTGGAGGGTGACATGTACGAGACTGCCAACAGCAGGGTATGTCAAATCCATGTATAATCAAATTTGTATTTTATAAACCTACTATCGGGGCAGGAATTTTTTTTCTGAGTTACTCGTCCTACGTAATATTTGAATGGTCAAATTGATAAATTGAATTTTTCTGAATTTCTGCTCGTTCTGCATCAATGAGCACTCGTCATGGCGAGCGGACAAGTGGAATTTTCGTGGCCGGTACTATGTTTTCATGTTATATATGATTTTTTTTTTTTTTGTGTCATATCTGTGGTGTGGTTTCTAATTAATCTAAAAGGTGTTGTTAATGCAAGGTAATATATTATACTTGTAAATAAAGATGGTTGCAATCTTTTGTCATTTGGACCATTTTGTGGCAGGATTTTTTATCAAAACTTTTTTGGTAGTGGCAAAACTGGAAGAGTAAGTAGGTTAAGGGCAAGTATAATATTTATATTGAAGTATATATTCTATGTGTGTAACTACAGGAGGAATATTACCACTTTCTGGCAGAGAAGATTTACAAAATACAGAAGGAGCTGGAGGAGAAGCGAATACAGAGACGGGAACAGCAGAAGGGCCAGGGTCCTGGTGACCAACCAGGCATGCCAGGTCTGAGACCACCTTCAAGTAAGTATACCATGTGACATGACTTGCTGGCTTCCATTTTAATGTTGAAAGTTTTAAGAATTTGAAATTTTCAATGAATTGTTATTTTAACAAATCCACGAATTGTAAATGAATTTAAAACTTAAAAAAAAAAAACACAAAACTGTTGTATGTGTAAATGGAACTGTTCAGATGGTCTATGTTAATGTTGACACTGTTTTATACTTATGCCAACAGACCTTTTGAAAATTAAGATTTAAGACAGTATAGCAAATTGTCTTCAATGCGAATCCCTTCTGTGGTTAATCAGGGTTCAACACGAACGGGAGTCTGTCAGTCCGAGACTCCTGGATTTGGCCTTGGATTCCTAAGTTTGACAAGCTGGGCAGTCTGTCACTCTTAAATTTTGGAATCGTGGGATAAGAAGTTAGATAAATGTGTAATATATTACGCAATGTATCTCTCCTTTGCACTGAGCGTATTCACTGAGCCGAAAATCTAATAGCGGAATCGTTAGTTGAGGATGATCTTGCTCTTACAACTCGGATGTTAGATATTGGATTAAATATAAGACATGAGAGAACTGCGGCAAAAAATCTGTTCTTGGAAATTATACGAAATTAAATCGTGTATCTACATTTGTTTCTGTTGTTTTCTGACCTAAAAAGTCAGACTCCATTGAACCACGACAGACTCCTTAAGATATCGACTTTATGAGTCCTATGCACTCCTTGGAGAAGGAAGTTAGTGTCTAATCCTGTTAATGCATTGAAATAACAATTGCAACTTATATTTGTAGATGGTCCTATGTCTAACCCTATGTCTGTACTTGGTATGCCCGGGCCCGGCAATAATGATCCCTTTGGCTTGACAACTAATCAACCAAACATGGGAAACCCCAGCATGACCCCCAGAATGCCAGGGTTGCAGGCCCCACATCCCAGATCCACACCTCCTTTGGTAAGTAATTCTACATTTGTAATCTGCATTCAGAAGTGAGAAAAATGCTATGATGAATTAAAAAAGTGAGTTTGTTAAGCAAACCTCAAGATTGCAGTGTGTCCATACAATCTGATAACGTTCCCCAAAACTGTAACAGGAATGCATCACTGTTCAGTCTTAATATATTAATAAAGGCAAGACAACTGTATAGTTCAACTTTGGTGACAAGTAAGTAACCCTTTTGGTAAGAAGAGCGTGTGTACGCGCATACATTTAGTGTCTCGGATACCTAAAATGCCTTTCTGTTTTGCAGATGAATCTTCCAGCCAATCCACCACAGATGAACACCGGACTAAACACTAACCAGTTTGACTCAATTGGATCCCGAATGCCAGGCCACATGTTAAACCAACAACAGCAACAGCAGCAGCAGCCAACTTTACAACCTCAACTGCAGCATCAGCTTCAGCAGAGTTCCAACCAGAACCTGCTGGCCAACAAGCCACGAGGGATGTCCCCTCAGCTTCAGAGCCACTCGGGTCTGGTTTCTACTCAGCAGTCAGCAGCTGCGATACAGCAGTCTCTTTCCGGAGGTATCAACAACATGGCAGCATTGGGTAATCGGTCTATGGCGGATACCATGGTGTCGTCAGCACATTCTACACTAGCAATGAGCACGCACATGCAGGCAAATACTCAAATGGTAAGTGTAAAATGTTACGATTTTGAAGAAGTATCAATACCCATCATAATGGACTTCAGTTTCATAAAAAAAGTGTTAATGAAAAATGTTGGTCTGAGTTTTCGTTGTGTAAGTCATAAGTGTCAATTCATATGGTGCTTTAAGGCAAAGAAAGAAAATTGCTGGTGGAAAGAATTTAAAAAATCACGAAGACTTTGACATTGGCAGAAAATTAGCCAATTTTCTAACATTTATGTCCCAAATGGACAGTCGAGCACGTGAAAACATAATTGTTCATTATCGCCTGAACAATCCCTGTCTCGTATTTTGCAAAAAAAAGTTATACCCCTTTATGCACTACTTCAACAAAATTACAGGGACCAGAGCCTTCAACATGTGGTCATCTAACAGTTAAAACACCCTTGTAGTTAGTTGAGACTAATGTTCTGTAATTTTGTGAAGCCTATTTCTTATGCCAAAGTGATTGATAGCTATAAAACATAAATTTCACCATAACAGAGTGATTCTCAAGCTGGGAATCTGGACAAGAAGATAAAGCTGGAAAGTGCCATGGATGTGAGTACACAGCCACAGACACTGTCCGAGGTGTTGTCGTCCCCGGTACCAGCGTCGGAGCAAGGTCTCACTACTGCCACCACGTCCATCCTGGCATCTCTGTCCGCCACCACCACCACCTCAATGACCAACTCGGGTGGAAAAAATGGGGGAGGAAAGCACGGAGGAGGCAAGAACATGGACATTAAACCTGAGATTAAAATGGAAATAAAAACTGAGGTAAGATATTTCAAATCATTTAATTGGGTAATCTCATTATGATGGTTTTTAATGGAGTTAATGTTTACTTACCATTGATAAATATCTTTATCCAAACAGTAGGTAGGTGAGTATATGAGTATATTAGTTACTGTCAAAGGCGTCAACTCCAGGTTAAATTGTCAATTAATTCAATACTTTATTGGCACTTAAAATCTTTATAAAGATTTGCTCGAAGTTCTCCGTTTTGTACACTATGCCATCAAATGAAATATAAGTTGGTGGCATGTGATACCGATCTAGGCCAAATCTGGCTAAAGCCCTGAACATTTCTTTAGCCAGATTAGAATATCTTTAGCCAGACTTTTGCCGGGATATTTTGGAACTTTAATTGAAGGCGCTAAAACCTCGCATTTGCGTACACATCAAAAGTAAGTTAAAAGAGTATGCTTTAATATTAACCAGTAGGGTATCAATATTTCCATATCATATGCGTGCTGCATTTTGCTTAATTAGTGCTTATAATTAAAAGTTGAGTTGCACAATATTCAAAACTTTTTAAAAATTGTATTTAATGTAATTTTTTAAAAATTGTCAAGACTGATATTTTAAAAAGGACAATGAATGTATGTTGGAGTCTATGACTCAGTCTCTGGCTGTTTCCTGTTAACAGGGGTTCCAAAGAAGCTAGAAAGATCGCGTTGCATTGTGAGACAAAATTCGGAAATGCTACATACTATCATGCATAGAATAAGTAATAAAAGCCACTTCATTCTAAAATTGTACCAATATTTTGAGTTATCGCACATTTTGTATTGACTATTGTTTATTGACTATTGTTTCATGTTGATTGAACAATCGAACATAAAATTGTCACAATTTCCAGACAGCCGATATAACAAGTTCACACTTGCCATTGTTCCAGTTTACGCTGCTGCGTGTACAACTAATTAGTGGACACTCCACACTTATCAGTGATCGTAAAGTTCAAAAAGACCGTTGGCCTTTAAACAGAGCATCTCTGGCTGATTAATTCGTAAACAAGCTGTCACACTTCATGCACTTTCTGTTTTGATCAGCCATTTTGGCCGTAAGAAAGCTCCACGTTATTTGATGTTTTACCCGGCTCGATACCGCAATATGGGTAATATTGAGCGCGGGGACACAGACTAGTTGATTGACAGCGAGAGGCGGAACAGTGGGCGGCGTCTATTGCACACGCAACAATTTGACAGCGGTTTTCAATAAACACTACGATAATTAGTTATCGGTCCAAATTGATCGTCGCTAATTAGCTAACAACACGGTTACACCCAGCGTGATATTGGCTTATAAACAGTCGAAGACGTTGTATATTAGAATTCGAGATTTTTTTAGGCAAAATCTGTCAGAAATTTGGATTCGCCAGACCGCCGATGTCTGGCGAATTTGCTATGTATTTTTTACGATTTTCATTTGCCAGTTCGAGTTTCTTTTCGCCTATGGTGATTTGGCGAATGGTTAACGCGAGCCTAGCCAAATATTGCATCTAGTTTATTACTGTGTTGTTATTTTCAAAAAACTAAAAAATATTTAGTTTTTTTTTCAGTGAGAGATGACTTATCTTTGAAATGCATTGTGCTTTGTACATGTAATCTTTATTTATACTAATGCAATGCAACTCGAGCAACCATTTTATGCATACTTAAATCCGTCAGTTAATATTAACACTTGTATGAAAGCACAAGAAGACCCACAAACAACTCTAAAATACAACAGAGCACATGACCAATGTTTGTGGGAACTTGACCCATGGACAATGGAGGGCGGAGCTAGAAATGGAACGTTGGAACTACCAGTCGTGCAATGTGTTAATGGTTCTTTCATTGTTTTGATTCTTGGTCTTTCAGTTCAAACAGGAAATGGGTGGTTCCCAAGTGAAAGAAGAGATGTCAGATTCGGGAATTGTCACCACACCGAAGACAGAGCCGTTAGATAACTCTGAGGAGCCCAAACCTAGTCCCATGGACACTCAGAGCAGCAGCTCGACACCAGTCGCCTCCCCTGCGCCTAGCAAACCTAAACAGAAGAAAGGTGAGCTTTTAAACTTACATAATCATGTTCATGTTATTTATACCTTTGGGTAAGGAAGAGCGATACATATTTCTGGATGTTGGGTAGAGGAGAGTGAAGACAAATGAAATTTTATGAAATCTCAGCCTAAGGTGACGGTTATATCAATCAAGGTAAACAAGAAAATTTCTGCTTGTTTACACAGTAACTTGAGAAACCGGCTTCTGATTTTCACCAAATATGACCTGAAGGTTTGTTTCAGTAAGATCTCTGTACAAGTTTTTCAAGATTGCATGAAAGTTACTTTCCTTGATTATATTAAAATAAGGGAATTTCATCTTCTTTACACAATAATTATAGTAAATGGTTTCTTATTCTAAACCAAATTTAGTTTATTTCTCACATTGTAACAGCAAATTCTTAAAGCTTTCAAACTTCATACGCAATAACAGCTACATGCCAGCAATATGTTCCTATTAAAAAGGCAGTGAGAATGACCTTGACATACTTGAACACTTTATTGAATGTGTATGTTACTGACAGCAGTGAATCAGGGCATCTGTGACCCATAGACACCATTTATAGTTATGTCTTTTCCATACTTGCATAACCAGGTGAGATAATGAGATAAAACTTAATGTTTGTATAGCTGGAGAGATGCACACCAAATTCATGTCCAGGCCAGCAGTTAAGCAGGGACCATAAAATCATAATTTCTAAAGATGAGATTTCTTTGTTCGAAGGGACATCAGAATAAATAAATAGAAAAACAAACTATTCTTCGCTGATACTGGTTTGTAGATTACAATGGTGTTTGGTTTATGGGAGTCTTAATTTTAAAAAATGCATTTATCACTTTCTCATGTACATGAGAGCCATGTTAACCAGTGGAGTATCATCAGGTCGTCTTTGGCCTATAGTGTATTTTGCAGTGGAAGCAAAAGTAATACATTATTACTTGTTACTGCATTTCAGTGTTCAAACCAGATGAGTTGAGACAGGCATTAATGCCAACTCTGGAAAAGTTGTACCGCCAGGATCCAGAATCCCTTCCATTCCGACAACCAGTGGATCCTGTAGCCTTGCAGATCCCTGTAAGTATTAAGAAGAAGACCCCCTCAGTGTATTCAGTAAGTAGATGAGAATAAAGGACCAAGGACCGTTCTTCTGTTATTTTGCTTAAAATTCAGTATAAATAAGCTTTCCATTTGTGATTTAATTGATGAATTAACATATCTTTTTCATTTTGCACTGGAAGTCTAAAGATGGGTTTAATATATAATACTGCTTTGTGTTTATTTATAGCAATCCATTACCTTTGTATATATCACTTTGTTTGATGAAAATGGATAAGTTTAGGCAGAGTTCATATGTTACTGTCCTTGGTCCTTGGGTTGGTAACAAAAAAGAAGAAAAAAATCATTGTAATTCTGAAAAGCTAGGTATGGTAAGGGTCTGCTTTGACTCGAAGATTAAAAAGGTTAAACATGCCAGACAAAAATGAGATGGCAGATTTTTGTGTTTGGCAAAGTCAGCCCTTATCATACATGGTTCTTCAAATTCTGTCAGTTCTTTATGATTACTCCGTAATATATGCTCCAATAACAACTTCTCTGCCTTAAAGTTACCAAAGTTAAACATCTCGAGTAAGATTAAGCCTTATTGTAAACAAAAGTTTAAGCAGCTTTAAGATTGTTTTCTTGTAGATAATTCCTGTCATTTAAAAATGTATTTTTACTGTATATAAGACGGTCATTATTCAAGCTTGCAGTTGAAGATGATGGCATGTCTTTTCAGGATTACTATGAAATTGTACGTAAACCGATGGACCTGTCGACAATAAAGCGTAAGCTGGACACGGGACAGTACCGCGACCCCTGGGAGTATGTTGATGATGTGTGGCTTATGTTTGATAATGCCTGGGTTTATAACAAAAAGTCGTCCCGTGTATATAAATATTGTACTAAGGTAAGTGCCTGATGGCTTAGATGTTTCAAGTGTCATTTTAAGAGATTTGTCACTAAAACATAACTTTAACAGATATAAGCATGCAATTTTATATGTATTGCTTGTTTTTGCTGTTTTCTCACTTTATTTCACTATTGTTCTTTCAAGATTAGTAAGGGCTATTCCATTAAAACATACAGGGGACCACAGGAAAGCAGTTTAATAAACATATTTGAGTGAACCCTATTTTCTGAAAGTTGGTTCCTTAACATAAGTTGTGCATCTATGGGTATGTGTTCAATTTCTACAGTGCCTTCCTGGGCTTGTGTGTATGTATATAGAATTGTCTTAAATGTAACAAGTTTATTTTACATGTATATTTAATTTTTCGTCGAAATTTCCACTTGCTTTGTTATGTATTCCATTTGCCACTTCAGTTTGCCATGTGTTCTATTGTCACTTAGTTACAATGGGTTTCATTGGCCCTTAATTTTGTAATTCCGTTTGCGAATTTAAGAGTTCTTTCATTTGACAAAAAGCCATTGGTTGAAAAACACAAACCAAAAGAATTAGGGCTATTCCATTAAAATATACATGCGACCACACGAAGGCACTTTTGAAATTGAACATCCACTCTTGGATGCAAAATAGGAGTTTTAAGAACTAAGTTTCCGAATATATAGATGTTAATTAAATTGCCTTCCTGTGGTATGTTTAATGGAATATCTCTTGGCTTGAATGGTAAAAAAAGTATCATTTATATAAGCATAGTCGCTGCCCCATTTTCATGTGGTTATATTGTACATAAGACCTGCCTATTTCAGTTTTCGGATGTGTTATATTGTACATAACAATACCTGCCTATTTCAGTTATCGGAGGTGTTGTATAAAAAGACTTGCATTATCGGAGGTGTTATTATGTACATAACAAGACTTTTGCCTATTTCAGTTATCGGAAGTGTTCGAGCAGGAGATCAACAGTGTAATGGTGCTTCTGGGTTACTGTTGCGGTATCAAGCAGTCCTTTAGTCCTCAAGTGCTGTGTTGCTACGGTAAACAGTTGTGTACCATCTCACGGGAGGCAGTCTACTACTCCTATCAAAACAGGTCAGTGTCACTGTAAACTACATGTACAAGTTAACTGTTGGCATTATATTAATATTTAAGATTTAATGGAGGAAAAAAAACAGCGGAGTCTTTCAAGTTTTCCCGACAACACTTTCCATAAACAATAATTAAAACCAAAGGTAACATAATTTAATGTATAAGAACATTTTGTTTGAAACTGATGCTCATTATTATTTATTTGTCATTGGATCAACACCAATCACTCTTCCTCCTGTCCTTAAAAATATTGTGGACAATATTTGAAAATACGTAAGATAAATCATGAACGAAAAAATTAATATTGTACTTCTTTGATTGATTAGTATGTTATGTTATTCTTTCCAAATATAATTATATATTGCAATATTTTAATATTTGTAAGGAATTATGGCAGCACATAAAAGTTCTTCTGTCCTATTACACAATGTAACTTAATGCTTTTCCATTTATTTCACATATATAGGTCTAGTGGTCTTCTCTCGGACAAATACACATACTGTGAGAAGTGTTTCCAGGAGATCAATGGCGATGCTATAGAGCTCATGGATGACCCAACACAACCGTCGGTGTAAGTCCAAACTTCCTTTGTGGTCTTTAATACTAAAGCTTTTCGGTATTAACCTTTTATCTATTAAATTGCTAAAATGGTGGTAACGGAATATGTGAAACGCTCTCACACAAAAAAAGTTAGGCCTTTGCCAAAGTCGCTATTTATTCTTAGATCTCTTTTCCTGTTTAAAAAAGATAAAGGGATAGGTTGCATTTGATAAATTATATTTAGTTAAAACGTGTATTGTTTGAATAGTTACAATGCATGCAATAATGGAAAGGATCAGAATGGAAACAAGCTTTTATTAATATAGATTTGTTTTTCCAAGAAATTCCGTGTAATAGTTTGCATTTAGCCAATTATATAGTTTATTTAGCTGTTGCTATAATGTACATTTGTTGTGTTACAGAAAAATACCTAAAGATCAGTTCCAGAAGATGAAGAATGATCTACTGGAGATGGAGCCGTAAGTTGCTTTGCTTGCATACCTGAATAAGAACATCTAAATACTATATTTCTCCTAATAAGAGTGCCTCCACTAGCACCCCCACCAACTTCCAATAAAAAATATATAAAGAAATAAAAAAAATATACCCTTTTTTTAGACATTTTTATAAGAGCACCCTACTGGTTGGCATTTTGAATAGGGCCTGGGCACTACTATTAGGGGAAATGCGATACATGCTTTTCTAAAATAAAAATATTCATATCTTGAAAATAAAAAAAAATGAACTAAAACTTGTCCATATTTAGTTATGGTTTATGAAACAAGTTTTGAAAATTGATTCTAAACTTTTCGTGAATGTATTATTTATTAATGAGCTTGTTGTAAATTGATTCTAAATAGGCTTAATATAAATTGATTTTAAATATTAAGAAGCTGAAGCGTTCATATTCTGTTTAGAACGTGTCTCACCCGACCTCGCTCGGACACTTTTAAAGCATTTAAAAGATGAGTTATACATCAGTATTGAATGGCTTCATTAAACTACTACAAGTTAAAGCATAAACATGTATACACTGAAATTTAGACGACAGTTTTCAAAAAATAATAGAAGGGGCTGGCGTGGCGCAGTCGGTAGCGCGGCGGATTTGTTACCGAAGGCCCCGGGTTCAATCCTCCGTGGTGCCACTGAGTTCCGTCGGTGTGTTCTTAGGCAAGACACTTTACCTTAGCCTCGTCTGTCGGTGGGGGACGTAAACCGGGCGGTCCCGTGTATCAATCTATCCTCCGAGCACGTTAAAGAACCATAGGAATCTATTCGATAATAAGAGTAGGGCAGGTTCCCGGATTCCTATGTATCCTTCCCCTCTCTCTGGGGCGGCTCTAAATAAACTATACTGTGTTGATGAGCCGTTAAACAACATTCAATTCAATTCAAAATAATAGCCTTTGATTCTGTTTATTCTGTCTGTCAGATTTGTAATTTATTATGCTTGCTTCTTTTTCAGTTTTGTTGACTGTGATGATTGTGGGAGAAAACTACATAAAATATGTGTGCTACATTTTGAACCAATTTGGAACAATGGGTATGTCCAAATCTCATGTAGTTTTTGTGTTTCGAAAGATGTTCCCTTTTTATCGTACTTTAAATTTATGTCTAAAATTTAGAATATCGCTAGTGTTACGATTTTTTTTTTTCTGTGCAAGGTCACTAAATGATATCAAAGATTTCCAATATTGTGTCAAACGTTGAGGCAGCTGAAAACTTAATATCCCTTCTGTCTAAAAAGACAAGTTTGAGGTCTGAAATTGACCATTACATGTCGGTTATTATACAATTACGGACATTTGATGATACATGGCTTTACTGACCTGTGTAAAAGTAATATTCACCTTGGACGAATGACTATGGACTTTGGTTTCGCTCAATATTTTTTATCCTCTTACAATATTATTTACACCGGTTCACAGGACCAAATATAGAAGACATTAAATAGAGATTATTTAACTGATGGGATCGATTATAGGGAAATCCTTTACGAGGTGGTAGTCGTGTTGTCTTTTTCACGAACGAGCGTATGCGAGTGAGTGAAAAAACAAAACACGACTACCATCGAGTGAAGGATTTCCCTATAATCGAATCCAGCAGTTTAAATTGATTACATTTTAAATCAGTTTATGCTTTATTGAATGTTATCGACGGATGACGTCGATGTCAGCAACACGTTATTGACGTCATAAATCAACGTCGCAGTTAGTTTGTGTTCGGAGTTTGTCATTAATATTTAGCGATTTAAATATTCTTTCACGGAAATCTCAATCTTTCACCCACAGAAATGTAATTAAAGTCTATAATTATTATGTTATTAGCTCTACTGGCCGAAGGCCAGCAGAGCTTATGGGATGCCGAGTTGTCCGTCGTCCGTCGTCCGTCGTCCGTCCGTCGTTAACTTTTGTCTTGTTAAGACGATAGGGCCTTCATTTTTCATCCAAACTTTACCAAACTTTAACAGGTTGTTAATATCATTGAAAGCTCGGATGAGTTCGAAAACCAGCCAAATCGGACAAGTTACTGAAGAGTTATGGCCCTTGAGTTAGTTAAAAATGCTATATTGCTCTATTTTGCCTCGTTAAGACGATAGGGCCTTCATTTTTCATCCGATCTTTACCAAACTTTAACAGGTTGTTAATATCAATGAAAGCTCGGATGAGTTCGAAAACCAGCCAGATCGGACAAGTAACAGCGGAGTTATGGCCCTTGATTTAGTTAAAAATGCTATATTGCTATATTTTGCCTCGTTAAGACGATAGGGTCTTCATTTTTCATCCTATCTTTACCAAACTTTACCACATTGTTAATATCAATGAAAGCTCAGACAAGTTCAAAAACCAGCCAGATCGGACCAGTAACAGCAGAGTTATGGTCCTTGATTTAGTTAAAAATGCTATATTTTGCCTCAAGACAATAGGGGCTTTATTGTTCATCCGATCTTTACCAATCTTTATCAGATTGTTAATATCAATGAAAGCTCGGACAAGTTCGAAAACCAGCCATATCGGATTAGTAAAAGCGGAGTTATGGCCCTTGATTTAGTTAAAAATGCTATATTTTGCCTCGTTAAGACGATAGGGGCTTCATTGTTCATCCGATCTTTACCAAACTTTATCATATTGTTAATGCCGTTGAAAGCTCGAACATGTTCGAAAACCAGCCATATTGGACCAGTAACAGCGGAGTTATGGCCCTTGATTTAGTTAAAAATGCTATATGTTGCCTCGTTAAGATGATAGGGGCTTCATTGTTCATCCGATCTTTAGCAAACTTTATCAGATTGTTAATATCAATGAAAGCTTGATCAAGTTCGAAAAACATTCATATCGGACCAGTAACAGCGGAGTTATGGCCCTTGATTTAGTTCAAAATGTGATATTTTGCCTCGTTAAGACGATAGGGCCTTCATTTTTCATCCGATCTTTACCAAACTTTATCAGATTGTTAATGTTTATGAAAGCTTGGTCAAGTTTGAAAACCAGCCAGATCGAACCATAAACAGCAGAGTTATGGCCGTTGATTTTTTACTTTTATTTTTTATTTTTTATTTTTTTACTCTTTTTTTTTTTTTTTTTTTTTTTATTCATGTTTTTTTTTTGTTGTTTTTAATATTTATTGATTGATTTATTTTTATTTTTTTAATTTTTTTTTTTTAATTTTTTTTTTTTTAATTGATTTAATTTTTTTTAATTTTTTTTTTTTATTTATTATTAATTTTTTTTTTTTTAATTCTTCAATTTTTTTTTTTTTTGATTATTATTATTCTCTAAAAAAAAAATTACCAAACTTTACCAGATTCTTTAGTTATGGCCCATGATAAAGTTAAAAGCTGTTTTTTGCCCGAAACTTTCAAAAAAACTTAAATGGCAGTCAGTCGCTTCATTGATGTTATAAGAGCCGTGTTAGCCAGTAGAGCGTCTACAGGCCCTCCTGGGCCTCTTGTATATAATACAACTAATAATCAAGAATAATGTATCTATTGAGGTCACTCAACTATAAATTTCAAACAAAAACACAAAATCTAGTTGAAAAAAAACATGTAGCTATGTAAAGAAGTCCTATGAATTTGGGTACAGCATGCATTAAACAGAATATTGTACAAATCAAGTATTTGTATGTTAATAAATGTGGGCATTTAGTTGGTTAGGTTAATACACCACTTGATAGAATAATGTTTTCAAGAAATTGGAGTATTGAGTAGAGAGATGTAATGGCCTTATTTTGCTTTTAACAGATTGGTATGAGCTAATTAAATGATACAATTCTTTTTCAGTTTTACTTGTGAAAATTGTTTGAAAGCGAAGGGTATGAAAAGAAAAGACAACAAATATAATGCAAAACGTAAGTAAGAAGTTTGTAACGATTGGCAACCGCCAGTTTGAGCTTGGATCTGAAATAAGTTAAGGGACAGGCAGTTATCTTGAAGTGTTTGTCAAGCATTTAAATTAGTCTCAATTTATTTATTCAGTGTCATTTTGACTTTAAACCTGCTTGCGTATAATTAAATAAAATGTTGATTTATTTTTAAGGCTGGGTAGTAGGTGAACTATACTACTCAAAATTTGCTAAGGATCACTTTTTTGCGGTCTAAATTTCTTGCAGAAATTAAATAACATTATCTCTATTTTACATGAAATTATTTAGGGCAGTGGTCATGTGATCTCATGACTCAAATTATGGAATTGTTGAAGTATCAGTGAAATTAATATCGTTATTGTGAATTAATTTCTAATAAAATTAAATGGAAGAATAAAAGTGATCCTTAGCAAATTTTGAGTAGTATAGTATAGATTAACAGTTAACAGTTAACAGTTAACTTTTGGATAGATAAATAGATAAGAATTTTACTGTAACAGATGCAGGAAGTAGTTCATATACAACACTGTTCCTTTTTGTCATTTGCAGGGTTGCCTGGTTCCAAGCTTGGCAACTATCTGGAGAATCGCATCAATACCTTTTTGAAAAAGAAAGATGCCGGTGCTGGTGAGGTGTTCATAAAAGTGCTATCTAGTTCGGAAAAATTTGTGGAAGTTCGACCTGGGATGAAAACCAAGTAAGTATGATCAGTTGTTATTGTGCTAGTCTGTAAATTTTCATCAGAACCAACTTACTCAGAAGGAGACTACTGGTTAGTGGCCGGTTTCCGTCCAAGCCCAGTTTCTGTCATTCTCATTTAAAAACTATTTTTACACAACAAATTACTTAAGCGATGTTACTTATTGACAGACGTTTAGCACTAACGATTGGAAACAGAAGAAACAACCAAAAAGTAAATAAGCGGTACAAAAACGAAAGGGATTTCTCCAAAAATTGTGTTTACTTCCTTATATGGCATTGGGGATGCACGCGCATATTGCCATATAATAAATTATTTAAGAAATAGAACATTGTTTACTGTGAATTATCGTTTAATATATCACGGTTTGGAGTTCAATTGTAAACAATAATTGAAATTATTGTTTACAATTGAACGATAAACCGTGATATATTATATATAATTCACTGATGTTCTATTTCTATTCTAATACCCCTAAAATGTGAAAATAACGCACACATCTGAAATCTTTCGCATTGCTTTGCTTACTCTCCTAACATCGCATACGTTACAATGCGCAATGCTTATTCTCCTAACGTTGCAAAAATTACAGTGATATATCGTTCAATACAACGAGATATTTTAAACTAGGTTATATAGTGCGGATGTATTAGAATTAAAAATATAACACTGTTGTGACGTCATATTTTTATCACACTTCAGCAGACGCAGTTAAAATATACCTTGATAATATTAACCAAAGGGAAGCAACTCATTCAACCTGTATCTGTTTGATTTACACAGAGTTACCCATTGTCATTGTGTAAATTGTCGCGGATCATATTACATTGAAGTTACCAGGCGCATTATTATAGCGATGGCGGTGAATGATGGAACAATGCAAACATACAATTTTTATAAATGAAATTGTTGAATAGACTTGCAAACATGTTTTTAGTTCATAAAATTTTACTGTATCAGGACCTTTTTGTATCTGTCACTCGATAAAAAATATGACGATAAAAAACATGACGGAAACTGGGCTTGTAAACAAAATGATTTCTCAGTTTTAGTCTATTTATAAAAAGGTCATGTGCCACTTCGATAATTTATATAAGGCAAAATTCTTTGGTGTCAAATTTCCAGGAAGGGGTAATCTAATAGAAACTACATTAAAAATTGTCAGGATAAATAGAGTTGTCTGACAAATAAGTTTATGTTTGCAAAAGTGATGGAAAGTGGCCGCCGACCAGTATACATATTACAAGTTTCACACACTGATTAACATCAAAGGAAAATAATGAAAACAAAGTGCTCCAGTTTAAATCCCTGTGTCTCGAAGCGATTAAAACGAGTAATTGTTGTTTATGCTGTTATTCCCCTCTTTCTGGTTATACGTTAATACGCACGACTATTAACGTCTCTATTTTAATTAAGCACTTGTTCATAAAAGACAATGAATTTTGTGTTTCCTTTTTCCCCAACTTATTCTACCATACGGTTTTAATATATTATTGGTGCAATACAATCAACTGTTAATAAAGGCTGTTCCAATAAAACATACATGGGACCCCAGGAAGGCACTTTTGAAATTGAACACCCACAGGTAAAAGGTGAATATATACTCAACAAAAAAAGAAACTTCCTCAACTTTACCCATACATGTAGACTCAATGAAAATATATTTTGTTTGGTCTTATATGTTAATACCTTTGTTAAAAGGTCAGCACTGTCATGAAAACAATTTTCCTTGAATCAAACGTGTACGCAAAGTTATTCCCCTTGTTTTGGCATTTCCGGGTCTTGTGGTTTACACTTTGATTTAACACAGTTTTGTTCTATTGAAATAAACAGAAGATAACCTCAGCACCAAAAAAACAGAAAGTAAGCTGACCTGTTCACTCACTTTTGCGCCATACAGCTTTCAAGAATGAATATTTTTAGATTACCTCCCTTTATAATAGTCATTTCGCAATTTGAATAAAACATGTTTTAGCAGCAACACACTAACTCTGGTTTTTGACGATTATTAATATTGATCAGAATGATTGAGTGATAAGTATAAAATGATGAAATTGTATCTAGATTGATGTACAAAGTGTAATAAAGTCAACCCTATGCAAATCACAGCTTAAAATGCGGAAGTTTCTTTTTTTGTTCAGTATACATTCTTGGAAGATTTAAAGACATAACCGACTTGGGAACAGACACTGCCACACATTAAGTTATGTTTAAACCACATGTGCATTCACAGTTTTAAAGCATTTTGTTGAAATGTAAATAATTATTGCATCTTGCCAACAGGTACACGGATACTGGTGAATTCCCAGAGACATTTCCATATCGTGCCAAGTCTATGTTTGTGTTTGAAGAGATTGACGGTACAGATGTTTGTTTCTTCGGTATGCATGTTCAGGAATATGGGTCCGATGCCCCACATCCCAACTCGCGGTAAGTCACCAAAATTCAAGTGTTGTGGAAGTTACATTGAAGTGATCTTTGTAATGGGCTCTTAATTTTAAATTGGCATTAGAATAGCCCCCAACCAGATGAAACGAAATATGTGTCCATTCATTTTATTCAAGTAGACAGTAACAGAAATGGAGTGACCCATCATTCAGATAGAATTTCTTGATGTTTTATTAAAAAGAAAAAGAAAAAAGAATGACTATTTTAAAAATTAGCCCTTTTGTAAAAAAAAAAAGAAACAAGAGTATGTGAATAACTTATTATGTATAGGCAGTTAATCTTCTGATGATCGAGGCAGAGAATTTTATTGTTTCGCCTGCGTTGATGGCAGACACATAGTGATCACTTTGTATGCCGTTGTCCTGAAACCTATTCTTGGCCATAACTTGAAAAGTATTTGACCTATGTACAACTTCACAAACCTCTACATCTTAACTAAAGGAATGTTGTTACTCATGTCCAATAACTCTGACATTCATTTTAGCAGTGTTTTGTCCTTTTTCATAAAACTAACCTGCAACCTAACCTAGCTCATAACGGCAAAATACTGACCTATGGTCATGTAACTTTATTAAGTTCTTCCTTACAATTATTCAGTGCAAATTTATGCCCCTTTTCATAAACTTTTAACACTAAAAAAAACTGCTGCATAATTTGTGAAGGATTGCACCCCTTGTCATTAAACTTTATAGATTGTCCTTGATTGTCCTTGCTGAAATAAGGACATGGCAGGCGACACAATGTTCCGTGGAACACCCTTCTAGTTTTTTAGCTCGACTGATCAGAGATCAGCAGAGCTTATGCCGTGGTGCGTCGTCCGTCCGTAAACTTTTTTTTGTAGCGACTACTCCTCTGAAACTACTGAATGGATTTTCATGAAACTTTACAGAAATGTTACCCATGAAGTCTAGTTGATCCTAGCAAAAATTCAAGTTGATGTGAAATCCAAGATGGCCGCCAAATCTAAAAATAGGTTTTTAAAAAACAAGTTTGTAGCGACTACTTCTTGAAAACTATAAGTGATATTGATATGGGACTTTTTCTAAAATGATCAGCATGACATGATGTTGGTCCTTTTCGAAAATCATTTTGATTCGACGTAAAACATGGCTGCCAGCAGCCATCTTTGTTTACATAGAGTTATATAATGAAAACTTGTAGCGACTACTCCTCTGAAACTTCTTGACGGATTTTCATGAAACTTCACAGGAATGTTGCTCTTGATGTCTTAATTGATCCTAGCAAAATTTCAGGTCGGCCGGAAATTCAAGATGGCCGCCACGGCTAAAAATAAATTTTCAAAAAACAAGTTTGTAGCGACTACTTCGTGAAATCAAAACCAATCAGTAGAGCTTCAAGGTCATTGACCTCTTGTTTTGATTGCTATTGAGCTATGTACCTTATAATAACAACCTCGACTTGTCACATTTCAGGCGCGTGTACATCTCATATCTGGACAGCGTACACTTTTTCCAACCTCGTCAGCTGAGAACTGCAGTTTACCATGAGATTCTCATTGGCTACCTGGAGTATGCCAAGTCCATGGGCTACTTGTGGGCTCACATCTGGGCGTGTCCACCCAGCGAGGGTGACGACTACATTTTCCACTGTCATCCTCCGGAGCAGAAAATACCCAAACCTAAACGACTTCAAGAGTGGTACAAAAAGATGTTGGACAAGGCACTTATAGAAAGAATAGTTATAGATTATAAGGTTTGTGTTCTTTACTTGCAACATAAAAAACATTCCTATTTTATTAATAACATATGAAGCTGATGTATGCTATTGTTAAGTTTCATTTAATGTGGAAAAACTGATATTCATTATCATATATTCTGAGTACATTTAGTTCCTTGCTTTTGATCATCTGTTTGTTCAATGTATTACAACCTGAACATTGCAGAATATATACTTATAGAAAGTGATAACCTGAACATTGCAGGATACATACAAGTTAAAAGATGAACATTGCAAGCTACATGTAAATATATATTCAAAGATAAAACTTAAAAATTGCAGATACATAAAGGTGAAAACTTACATTGCAGATACATACAAGGTTAAAATTTACATTGCAGGATATATACAAAGACTCCATAGAGAACAATATTAGTAAGGTGGTTGACCTGCCATACTTTGAGGGTGACTTTTGGCCAAATGTGCTGGAGGACTGTATCAAGGAGCAGGATCAGGAAGAGGAGGAGAAGAAGAAGAGAGAGGAGGCTGAGGCTGCAGCTGCCGAGGCTGAGGGCTCAGTCATAGAGGAGGGAGAAGAAAGTGTCTCCAGTGTGGTGAGAACTCTCCCTAAACTCTACCTAAACATATTTAACAACTGGTTTCTGATAATTTTTGAAATTTTTAAACCTGCTACTCTTTCAAGTTCATAAAACCAGGTGGTTGCATGTATAGATCTGGCGCCAATCGGAAATAGAGAAAATGTTCTTTATGTAGTCTACTTTCTTTCTCTGGAAGCAGGCCTAATTAACCTCGTATCGGTTGATGAGTCATACTTCTGTAGTTTAATTCTTATTTTTTACAGCTTGCGATGGCTCTCTGCTAGCATTATATGATAACATTGCAACAGTTATGTTTATACAAACTTTAGAATCAAATTTTATCAAATTTAATTTTTTTTTGGTGTTTACCTCTAAGATTATCTTTAATAATCATAAGTTTAGTTGTATGATGTTTATATGAGAAAGTGAATTGAATTGTGTTTTACAGGATGCTCAAGGAAAGAAGAAGGGTCAGAAAAGTCAGAATAAGAAGAAAAATAACAAAAATAAGAACAGTCAAAGGAAAGCCAATAGCAAGAAACTGACTTTGCCTCATGGTGGAAATGATCTCACTGCTAAGTTATACTCAACCATGGAGAAGCACAAAGAGGTACACAGTTATCTGTTAACTGTTCATATGCCTATGTATTATGTGAGGGCTATAGCATTATTTTGCTGCTCTAAATTAAAATGATGTAGCTGTAGGAATTACGAGTTAGTTTGTTTGGCATGTCTATGTATTCCATAGATAATGCTGAACAAACTGGTTCTGTAAATACAGTGAATAAATTGAAAATCTATAAACACATTTTTATAGAAAATGAGTGCATGGTAGAAGATACTCATTTTTGGAACTGTCATTTGAGTTTATGAAATAATAGCTTAAAATCTGTTGTTTTTTTTAACCTTGTTCATTTGACAGTGCTTTAAAGAAATATGTTTGAGAAATAGGATCCCTGAAAGAGATCTGTTTTCACTATGGACTTTATATAGTAAAAGCTTAACATTTACAAACATACGACTTGTGAGGCTAACCAATTTTTTCTGTAGACATATTTGAACGCCACATTTCAATGGCAACCAAATAATATGCAACAGTGATCCCATGCATTTTAGGTATGACAGACTATTGACAACGAAAAATGGTGATACGATAGCATATGTCAATGTGCCTTACTTCTGATCTGCCTTATTAAACTTTTCAGGTGTTCTTTGTTATTCGACTGCACACGGCTCAAGCTGCACTTAACCTGCCACAAATCCATGACCCGGATCCCCATTTTAACTGTGATCTAATGGACGGCCGTGACGCCTTGTTAACTCTTGCTAGAGACAAACATTATGAGTTTTCATCTTTGCGTCGTGCCAAATATTCCTCCATAGCTCTATTGTATGAGCTCCATAATCAGGGAAAAGAGAGTTTTGTGTACACGTGTAACACGTGCGAGGCTCAGGTGGAGACCAGGTGGCACTGCTCTGTCTGTACGGTAAGTACACAAAACGTAAGTTTGAAAATATTTACCTTTATGTAAACAGGGTGTAAAGAATGTTTGCAGACATCAAGCAAATAATCATATTCCTCTTTAAAATTAATACTGAGTTTTAAGTTAATACTGAAAGGGAAATCCTTTGGAAGTAGGACACACAACCAAGAATAAAGTAACGGCCTTGGATTTATTGGGTCTGTTCATGAGGTAATTTAAGAACAAACGTTTCACCTCTCGCGCCCTTTACACCAGCGATCGCATATTTTAAAGCCACCTATATTTGGCTTGACAATCCCAAAGGACCAGTAAAAAAACTACTCAAATTTATGTATATTTACATTTAATAATATGAAGGAGTAATCATTGTTGAGGTCAGGTCAGTGTTCGAGAACAATAATACAAACACAAAGGTGAACATTACATTTTAAAGACCTCACAAATTTACTAGAAAAATTAAAGATTTATATCTGGGCTTTTTTCCCTTCTATAACGGGGGCTGAAATTCGGCTTCCTCACAATTCAAAATTGGTTACTTTTTTTCACAACTGGCCGATTTTTTTTCACAATTAAAAAACAACAACAAAAAAACATTTCCCCATATAACTTCCTCAATATTGTTTTGTTTTGTTTTGGATACATTTACATTAGAAAGTTTATCTAAAATGTAGCATATTATGCTGAATACTTGTACATTTGTTTTATAGTGTCCTCGTCCCACAAAAACAATGTATGCATGTATTGAGTAATATCGCTTTTAACAATCTTTTAATACTTTTTTTTATCAGCATTTTTTCCTTCACAAAATGACTAGGCTAGGCCATTTTTTGTAAAAAAGCCCTGTATATCCAGTATATATCTGGATTTCCCCCAAAAGTAACAAAAAGTGCAAGTAGCAGTCCCTCCTATTTTCTTCCATGGTGTGTGTTGAAAAGTGGGGTCACTATTGATTGGCAATTGCTATTCATACTTATCCCTAATATAGTGAAGCATTTGCAACTACAAAAAGCATAAATCCAACATTAATATGTTTTGATCTTTGCGTCTTCAAACTTTCTTAGCACCCTATACATTAATAAGTTTTGTCGTAGATTGTTTAATCTTTGTGATTTATGTATAAACACCGCATGTTGTTTTTCAGACCTACCTTTAAACTGTGCATGCCATTATTCATCTTTAAACATTGTTAACTTTACTGGGCTTGTTTGCCATTCAGACTTCATAAGAATTCAGATCTGTCTGAAAGCGAATTTGCTCATTTGATGCATTATTTTTATATTCCTCCATTTATCTATTTATACTTCTGTCTTTAGACATGGCAGACATATGTCGAGGCGTTGTCGGTCTGTTGAATTCTACCTGACAAGTGATTTTGGCTAATAATTGTTTTCAAAATATTGCAACTGAAGCTTTGTATACATCTTTACATCTTAACATTTGAAAAAGGCCCATAACTCTGAATCATATTTTTTGAATTATTTCCCTTTGAGAACAGTTTGATTAAACGGTGCTTCTTATCTCTAGATATACTTAAAATTCTTACTGGTAGTATAAATTTTTACTGGTAATATACGAGTGTCTGATTATCTTTTTTCCGTACCCAGAACTTGATCCATGTAACTAAATATATATGAAATTCTGTAATTCCGCTGTTTCTAATCTGTTTCCACTTATTTCAGGACTTCGACCTGTGTAACACCTGCTACCACAAGGAGGGTCACAATCATAGGATGGATCGTCTCGGCTTCGATCTTGACGATGGAACTTCCACTGGAGACAAACAAGATCCTCAGGAAAATCGCCGTCAGTCCATTCAGCGGTGTATTCAATCATTGGTTCACGCATGTCAGTGTAGAGACGCTAATTGTCGCCTGCCTAGTTGTCATAAGATGAAACGTGTTGTGGCGCATACGAAAATATGTCGCAAAAAGACAAACTCCGGGTGTCCAATCTGTAAACAACTTATTGCTCTGTGTTGTTACCATGCTAAACATTGTAACGAGAGCAAGTGTCAAGTGCCATTCTGTCTTCAGATTAAACATAAACTTCGTCAACAGCAGTTACAGCATCGGTTGCAACAGGCTCAGTTAATGCGCCGTCGTATGGCCACCATGCAGAGGAGTCAGACAAATGCAATCACACAAGCTTCTGGAGGGGCATCGACAGCAACAGTGTCCACAAAACCTCTCCTTGGAGGAAAACCTGCAGGGGGTCCACCACCCGCTGCCATGCAGGCTGCTCTGGAAGCCCAGGAGGCTGCACAGAGACAAGCTGGCTCGGGCTTGGGCAAACCACAAATGAACAGCGCCATGCCACCACCCAAAGGAGGCCAACAAATTAAACCTCAACAAGTGACAAGCGTCCCTGGGTCACTGCCACAGTCACTACCACAACAGTGGCCGCAGCAGACTCAACAGCAAGTACCACAGCAGGCTCCACAAACCATGGCACAGCCAACTCTGCCACAAAACTTTCAGCAAGCCCAGCCTGGTATGCAGCAGATGAGACCCATGCAGCAAATGCCACAGCGCATGCCTGTACAAAACACAAGCATGGTGGGCATGAATTCAGGTGTGGATATGAATCCCGGAATGAATGCCAACCGACAGATGCTGCAGAGGCCACAAGGTCAGGAGGCTCTGGAACAGCTTCTGCGCACACTGAAGTCTCCATCCTCGCCTCAACAGCAGCAACAGGTGATACAGATACTGAAGTCATACCCACAACTGATGGCAGCTTTCATCAAACAGAGGAATCCTCAACCAGGCATGAATCCTCAACCAGGCATAAATCCGCAACCAGGCATCAATCCTGGACAGATACCACCGCGACCAAACAATCAAATGCCCGGCATGCCCAACATGCAGCAGAACACCTCGCTGTCTCAACAGCAGCAGGAGATGCTGTGGCAGCAGCAGCAGCAGCAACGTCTGCGTTTGCAACAGGCTCAGCAACAACAGCAGCAGCAGCAGCAACAACAACAGATGGGCGCCCAACAGCAGCAGATGGGTCACTTCAATCCTCCGCAACAACCGTCACCTTTCAATCAAGTCCAACAACAACGAACACAGATGCCACAGATGCCGCAGTACACGCAGCAACGATTCCAGGGCGACATGCAGCAGTACTCAAACCAAAACCATCAAATGATGCAACAAGTTCAACAGCATCAGGCTCAGTTAAAGCAACAAATGGCTGTGGGGCAGCCTGTTAGTCCGCAACAAATGCTCTCACAACAGACAGTTAATTCTAACATTATGCAGCAAGTGAGATCACCCCCATCCTCATCATTACATCAAACTGTTCGCTCGCCTCAGCCCACGCCATCACCCCACCAACAGCTCAATCCGTCGCCGCGACAACCTCAAATGTCGCCCCATCACATACCTCCCAATCAGTCGCCACATCCGAACATGCAGGGTGGGGACTTTAATCAAATGAACTCGGATCAGGTTATGTTATCCCAGTTACAATCTCACGGCGCTGTGTCGCAACAGAATCAAGGCCTTGATATAGGTCATAGTTTAGGTCAGGACTCCGAGGTGTCGTCTCTGCCACCGCAAGACCAGTTATCCAGATTTGTGGAAACTTTGTAGCAGGATTACATACATCACATCTTCTACTTAACTGTTGCTGTGTTACATAATAAATCGTTCATGATATGTGTCGGTTCAAGATATGTGTCTACGTCAGTGTGTGTATTTTATGGAATAATTTAAAACTGATAAATGTTCTAAATTATTGTAATATATTGACATGTTTAACAACTTGTTTTCCACATTGTGTCAGTGTCCAGTGTTTCCAGTTATGAACAAAGTGTCGAGGAGCGTGTGAATGTGTAGGATAATATAATGGTATACGTGCTGGAGTGAATGTTGAATAGTTTATTTTATCTACAGAAAGCTGTACAAAGGTTCAGTTGATCATCCTCAACTCCATTTATACATATTTCATTGATCATCTGAATTATGGGAATTATTATATTTCATACATTCTCAGATTTACCATTTCCAGTTTGACATGTGACATTTTCAAAATGTAATATAGAATTCATGAGCTCGTTTTCTAGATAAATATTTGTACAGTTGATGCCTGGTTGTCCTATTGTTGCAAAGATAGCAGACTGTCACAGTGTGTTCAGTCTTTGCTAATATTGCAACTGTTTTCTTTCTAGACCTCCTCATCTGTCTTTTTTTTTTTACTTTACTGATTAGTAGTTAGCCGCTAGGGTTAACCTGTGTATAAATGAATGCTAAGCATATCTCTGATGTTTTGTTTTAATATTTAGGAATAAATCTATTACCTAGGCTTTGTGACTCTGTTCCAGCCTTTGATTTTATATTCCAAATGGAATGATGAGTGTATTACAAGTGACTATATTACAAGAGATTCTTGATTAAATGTTTAATATTTCCCCGTCTGTGATTGGTTACAAGTCAGATGATTAAATTTTGTTGGTTTGACATGTTAAAATAAATACATGCTTTTATATTACAAATCTGAGGTGATGTGAATTTGCATTTTGACTATACAGTACGGTAAACCTTCAAGCAGAAAGCCTATTTGTGTGTGTAACTTTTTTCTCTTTTTTTTTTTTTTTGCATTTGAATGGCAAGTCCTTTTATGTGTGATGTTCAATGAAATATTACATTTCTACAAGATTCATTCTAGAGTTTAAACCGATAGAATGTTGTTTGTTCAAATGTTCCTCTCTGAAACTGACCTGCTGATGGCTTTTATAAGATTACAAATATTAGGGGAAAATATGTTTTTCCAAAACTTAACTCTTAAGAAAACTTTTTGCTATGCTGTTTTTGCATTAACTTGTGTTTCTGATTTGAAAACCGTTTCTATAAGAAAGTAAAATGAAAGGACTTTCCATTAACCGAGTTATTAATTTGAAACAATAAGCTACATATCACCAGTCAAACGTTCAAGGGCAAGAACAACATGTGAAGTGTGCTTTGATCTATTTTAATGATTCTACAATGTCTGGTCGCTTGATTCTTTCATGATAGAAGAAAACATTTTATAATTTTTGGGACAGGTAATCATTATTGCAATACTGGTCTACACCAGTTCGAAATTGTAAGTAAGAATGCATACCTTCAGTGCAATTGTGTATAAGAATACACACCTTCTGTGCAATTGGGTTCGCACTTTCAAGCCTGCTAATCCATTGTATATCTTTACCCATGTAGTCTTGTTATACTACATTTACCAAACATTGGAAGGTACCTGATGCAGGCATTGATGGATCTCCGAATAATTACCAACCATTTGTGCTGGTTCGAGTAGGTCTGGTGACTTTCATTGGTTGAATATGATTGAAAATCAAACTGCACCTTGACATGTTGTTGCTTTGCTTTCCATACTGGGCAACCCGCTATACAAGTGGCATTTAAACAAGTTATATTAACATTAATACTTACGAACTGGAGGCGATCTAGAAACGTCCTTGGTGTTAATCCAGAGACAGATGGAAACCTTCATAAAGTACTTCAGTGTCGTATGAAATGTGCATTAAGTAGAGACGCAGGTTACTTCTTGTTTAATTATTGTTAATGGAAATGTAGGGACTGGAAAGCTCGACCTCCCAACTGCTGAATCATACATAACTTTGTAACAGTTGTACATTTAATTCAAATAAAGTGTACTTAGCTGTCACACAAAAATAATTTATTAGAAAGTCCCTATTCTGTCATCAACATGCACAATGTACAACATGTGTACACTGTTTGTAAACCTACTGGGGACATGACAATATTTTGAGAATCCAAACGCTAGAGACACCATATAAAGAGCTTTAACCAGCCAGACCAAACCCGATAGACGCCAATAATGCTTCCAGATTGCCTCCAGTACCCGTTGTGCCTGGTTTATGAGTATTTTATGTTTAAATTGTGACCTAATACTGCTTGCTTAATAACAAACCAAAAAAAATTACAAGAACTTTGCTCTTTTTTTTTAACGAGATAAATTTGCTTTCAGTAGTTATTTTCCTTACATATCTCTTTTCATTGCATAATATTACATTTTAATTATACAAGGAAAAAAAATCTGATGACATTTTTCTGTTCAAATACTCCCATTTCCCTTTCTGCTACATTTGTTTTCTTGTTCAGTACATTTATAAGTTGAAGTTGTCTCATATGAAGAAAGCATTATTAAAAGATATTATGTTCTATAATCAATGTTGATTGGTGCAAATTACCTGGGTATGATGAAATGGAATTCATTTTTGTGAATCATTTATATTTGTTTGTTATATTCTATTATCTTCCACTGTTCAAAGTATGCAGTCGCAAAAACATCCCTATGGTCAATATGTTATTATTTAAATAATTAAAACAATGATTGAATCGTTAAGTTGAGTGTTGCGGGTCCTGGATTACCGCGCGCGAACAAACAACAGTAGCCATTAGGCAAACATTGCAATGGAAGGGAAACATGATAGTTGTGTTACCTGGTGCAATATTGTCATGGTGATCAGGCAGCTAGATTTAGTGTTGAAAGAAACGGGCGTGTGTCATTCCACCTCGTTATACATGAAAGGGAGACAATTTCTCTTGGTCTGCGTTTTACAGCAAAGGGAGACCTCTCGGTCTGCAGCAATGTAGTCGGTAAGGGGAATTTTGAACTAGACTTCATGAAATTAAAATATTAAAGTAGAAACAGTATTAATATTAAATGTAGTGTTTCTAATCCAACGTGTTAATAATGGTAAAACTAAAGCATACTTGAAAATCGGTATCGGGGGTGTTTTATATCTATACTGGAAGGAAACGAGGAATTTCTGCTATACGTATATACTGCACACTTAATTCCATATTATATTCCAAGGAAATCTCGGGATGTTTTGTACCATTCGAATAACAGCAGCATATACAATATGTGGAAATTACCGTTTCTTTTTCCTTTCAGTAAATGCAATTTGCATTCATGTCAGCATTTCCTACTAGTTGGTTCAATCTCGACTGGATTCCATTTCATGCTGCCATCTTGCAATTCACATGTGTAATCTTTTGCAATACCATAATCGTTTCAGCGGGGAATTGTTGAAGATTTTTTAAAAAGCACCACAAGTAGAAAATAACAGGCTGGTTCCATTATTTCTACTCGTATCTTCCTTTATTTATATCCCTAAACATGTGTATTGAGGAGATAATATTGGATCCAGTCTGGAGTAAAGTTACCAAAGTTATCTCCCCTCAGTTTGTACATTTTGTATTTTTGTCAAGAATCACACATGGGAGTGCTGATAGTCACTTGCAAATAATGTAAAATAAAACATTACATATTAAACTATCTCTTTTATTGTTCTGTTCTATTTTGATTTATTCCAGTTAATAAGGCGGACTTATGATGATGAAAAGGCATAGTATGTTGCCTACTTGTTGGCTCCGTATGGTACTCTGCCTTAAAGGTTGACTCAATATTCTGGGGCTGGCGTGGCGCAGTCGGTAGCGCGGCGGATTTGTAACCGGAGGCCCCGGGTTCAATCCTCCGTGGTGCCACTGAGTTCCGTCAGTGTGTTCGTGGGCAAGACACTTTACCTTAGCCTCGTCCGTCGGATGGGGACGTAAACCGGGCGGTCCCGTGTATCAGTCTATCTTCCGAGCACGTTAAAGAACCATAGGAATCTATTCGATAATAAGAGTAGGGTAGGTTCCCGGATTCCTATGTATCCTTCCCCTCTCTCTGGGGCGGCTCTAAATAACCTATACTGTGTTGATGAGCCGTCAAACAACATTCAATTGATTCAGTATGGTACGACTCCGTATGGTACTCGGCAACAATAGGGACATTGGTTAACACGGAACTGCTTTTTCATATCAAAGCAAATAAAAAAGTAACGAAGAAATAGTTTGAAGCTAACCGACTTTTTTGGCGTTGGAGCATTTTCCCACATATCTCCAAACGGAGGTAGCTCCACTGATTACCAGCCGTGCTATAGTTCGAAACAACTACATGATTCCTAACAGCTCACTCACTGGAATTGAGGTAGGTTTTCAAAAATCGGATAGCTAGCCAATTGTCCCAGAATTTGGGCATCATGATCTGCCACAGGAAATTGTATCTTTTAATATTTGCCTTCTGTTATTATAGAGGAAGCTATCCAGCTGGCTTGCGGAACGTCGGTGGTTCTACCCAGGTGCCCGCCCGTGCACGAAAATGCCCGGAGGGGCACCTGGGGTCTTCCTCCACCAATGGAAGCTGGAAAGTCGCCATATGACCTTAGCTGTTGGTGCGACTATAAAATACAATTCAATAAAATCTGTTATTATAATTGTTTATGAAGGACCGTACAGTGAAATGTCAAGTGTTATTCTGCGGTCAATCAAACATATACATTTTTTTTTTCAAATGCAAGCACACAATACACCATCGGGTGCAAAAAATAAATTCCTATCCAAAAATACTTTTCTTCCTGCGACGCTGAGACATCCGAGTTCAATGTCACCAACGTTTCAATTTGCTCGTCGGTTGTCTTGGTAAACAAATGAACTTTACCGAAATCAGGTTTCTGTTAATTTCTGCGCTTCAAATCGCAATCCATTCACTAACGTAAAGCACCGATCCGTAAATAAATCTATATTTTATAAGTTTGCATAGTCCGTATCACAAGAAAGTCACATAACGAGTATTTCGCCACTTGGTATCGGCACTGGCAGACTACAAATGAAACCCACATTTTGAACTATTTACGGGGCCGAATTACGTCAAAGTCAAATGCGAATCCCGCAGCTATATCGCCCAAAAGCTTACACTTTTTTAAAAGTAATATTTTATGACCAAAACATATTTTCTTATTATTAATAATAAAATAACAGTGTTATGGATAAGCACAAAAGTATTTTCTAATATTATTATATATTAAAGAGTGAAAATATTTAACATAGCAAGAGGGCTGGCGTGGCGCAGTCGGTAGTGCGGCGGATTTGTAACCGGAGGCCCCGGGTTCAATCCAACTGAGTTCCGTCGGTGTGTTCTTGGGCAAGACACTTTCCCTTAGCCCCGTCCGTCGGATGGGGACGTAAACCGGGCGGTCCCGTGTGTCGGTCTATCCTCCGAGCACGTTAAAGAACCACAGGAATCTATTCGATAACAAGAGTAGGACAGGTTCCCGGATTCCTATGTATCCTTCCCCTCTCTCTGGGGCGGCTCTAAATAACCTATACTGTGTTGATGAGCCGTTAAACAACATTCAATTCAATTCAATTAACATAGCAAGGGATCGTAGGAAAAAATGTATTGTTGGGTAGGAAATTCGTTTCTGCACACGATGGTGTATAGAAAAAATATATACGTTTGATTGACCGCAGAATAACAACACTAACATTTCACTGTTACGGTCCTTCATAGACAATTATAATAACAGAAGACAACTATTAAAAGATACAATTTCCTGTGATTTCTGCCGTATGCAGTTTGTGAGGGGGAAAATCGCATAACACATAGATGCTTTGTTTTTAGCTCGACTATGTGAAGAATAAGAGAGCGTATGTAATCACCCCTCCCATGGAACCCAAATTATGATAGCCCATATGAAATAAGAACAAACTCAAGGTGGACCTATTCGTCGTTTTGAGAGATGCCTATTTGTTTTACTTTCATATTATTATAATTATTGTTTAAATACACATTAACAAACACTCTATAACATCTAAATATCATAACTTACCTGAAGAAAAACATAACTGACCAGTCTGTTTGTTGGCTCTTAAACAACGCCAAATTAACTAATAATTGAATGTGTTGGATGTTCAATGCAGCATATACCGCGTTTTGAAAAGAGGTTTTCTTCCCCGATATATTGGATCGCTTTGGTTTTGTTCATGTTTTTGCGCAGAAGATACCAAAATAATGCAGAAATTAGTCGTTCAGAACATTGCGATGTCGCTTATGTGGACATTCGCAAAACATAATATGGTAAAATTCAGTTGAGTTGAAGCAACGTCAACGATTTGTAACAATCTATTTTTAAACATTTTGTGACGGATCCTATGTCAAACGTCGGAACACATTATACATACTGTATAGTTAGTTATATGAGCGCGGAGTTTGACTTGAAAACAAATTAACCTGTTGCAATAACAATCCAATTGTTAAGCGTTTTGTGACTGATCCTATTTTAAACGTCGCAGAACATTATACGTACTGTATAGTTATATGAGCGCGAAATTTGACTTGCAAATAAATTAACCTGTTGCAATAACAATCTATTTTTAAACATTTTATGACTGACCCTATTTTAAACGTCGGAACACATTATAAGTACTGTATTATATGAGCGCGGAGTTAAAACTTTTTGTATGGTTTAAAACTGTTCTCATCATATCTATTGTTATATGCTGTTTGTTTGTGTTCCAGTTATAACAGTTATATTTAGCTAAACGGAACGGAACAAGAACATTTAAACAAACATCACAAACTAGAATAGATTTAGTTTAGTGTTTAATAATATAGATCATATATTTATTAAAGCCGTATTAAAAGAGAAAAAAACACAATTTTGAGACATTCATACAAAAAAGTGGATTTCCCCAATTGGTACCCCAGAACCTGTTCCGTTCCGTTTCGTTCAGTTCCGCAATAATATGATAGTAAAACATAAATAGGCATCTCTCAAAACGACGAATAGGTCCACCTTGAGTTTGTTCTTATTTCATAGCACGCCTGCAGTGTAGGTTGCACGCCGTGCTTTTTTTGCGGTAAGTCTTCAATTTACCATATTTATGTCTAGAAATTTGCGTATGCACGTCAGATATCTATATCCACTGTGCACAACCCACGTGACCGAATGATAGGGTTCAACACGAAATAGCAAAGAAATCCGGCCTCGATTCAGGTAACATTTTGTCTGATTTTGTCGCCAATAGTTAACCGATTTTCATGAATCTTAGTTCATCTAATGCTACTCCCGGTTGAAACCCGTTTTTGAAAAAAACTCTTGAAGCAAAAAAGTTATTGTAGGAATAAGAATGTTTTTTGGTTGAAAGCCGTAACAGGGTACACACTATTTCAGTAAACTCATGGATTTTAACCCATTTACACAATCTAGCTCTTGTCTTTACACTCATTCCTATAGTTTGTATTCAAGGGATTATATTTCGTATGATTTTACTGGGCATACCTCAAACTGATCGGTTTGCAAGGCAAAAATAAAAAATTATTCGGAACACACCATTTCAGTTAAATGATAGGGTACACATAAAAACCGTACATTTGTAGTTAAATCATTATTTAACTACAAGTTTACGGTTTTAATAACATTCCGTTTGCCATTGATACACATTCTGAAACGGGTCAAGTGTTATGAAGTACGTCTCTACATACCTAGATTGAGGCCCAATGCATTTTTAATGAGCAGGATTTTTACGATATGCCTCTGTCCACAGGATGTTTTAATGTCTGGGCTTATAAGCATGCGTATTTGCAAAATATTAACCAATACAATATTGAGTGCTTTTTAGTATCCACCATTTGTTTCCAAACGACACGTAATTTACATGCCAAGATTTATCTGGAATACTTTGTACCAAGTATTATATTTTACAGAAACATGTCGAAATACAAACTCAAGACCAACCTATGTATAAACAGACGTAAGATGTCGATCGAAATGAAGATTAAACGCAAGAAACCAGCAGCCGGCTTTCTATGGACCGATACTTTTAGTGGTCATTAGCAACTCAACCCCATTCCGCATGCACGGACCAAATCCCCGTGTAAAAACCTTTTCCTATATCAAGTCGGATCGTGGTGTAAAACGAATTATATTAAAATCGCCGTTCAGTATTGGAAAACAAATCGCCGATGAAACACCTTCAAAATCCCCAAACCAAAAAAAGGCAAAAACGTGTTTGAACATGGTGTTTGTTGACTATTATGAAGATAATGAACGTGACAATGATAAAGACATTCAACAGAGAAAGGAATTACACAATGAAGGTGACAATGATGAATACACTCAACATATACTCGGTAAAAAAAGTTTTGGACCAGGGTATATAAAGTCATGTAATAATAAATCTAATGGACAAAATTTAAGTATCTTTTTTTAGTAACCAAGGTCTACCCTACCCGGTTAATTTGGTACCAGAAACAAATTCCAAACAAGATTTGATTTTAAAAAAATATCGCGAACACACAAAGTGTCTGTAAAAAATGTTGCAAAGTCCATAAAAAGTAACAGTTACGGACACATTCGAGTAACCAATAAAAAGATTATTATTTTTTCGCAAACTTTCATTATAAACACGCATTATTGTTGATTGTTGATCTATTGCGAATTATCAACTGAGATAATAAAGGTTATGGTTGAATGTCATGGTTCAGCGATCATTGTACGGGTTCGAACACTGCCGTGGTCCAAAACTTCTTTTACAGAGTATATAAAGGATTTACACACTCTAGGTGACAATGATAAAGACACTGAACATGAAAATTATATACACGCTCAAGGTGACAATGATAAATACAATCAACATAGAAATGATATACACACTCAAGGTGACAATGATAAATACACCTAACATAGCAATAACACACTCAATAAATACTGAGAAAATTAGCAGACTCGGTTTTATTGAGTGTGTTCATGAGAGGTTATTTTAAGATGCAACACCTCTAACGCCTCCTAGCACCGGCTTAAGCGATATTCTACTTAAAGCAACACAGAATGGGCTTTATAATCCCAAAGGACCAGTAAATAATAACACTACAGTCGCCACACAGCACTAAACAAACGCTAGTGTGAATGTCAATAAATACTGAAAATATGACTCCTTGGAAGCAACAAACACAAACAAGAGAAAAAAGTAGCAGACTCGGTTTTGTTGATTCTGTTCATGAGAGGTAATTATAAGATGCAAGATGACAATGATAAATACACTCAACATAGAAATGATTTAGACACTCCAGGTAACAATGATAAAGACACTCAACTTTAAGAAATCAATAAATTACTGCCAGCAGTTTTGAAATCATTATCGGACGAAGGCTTTGATATAACCATATTAGATTTCTTCAGGCAAATTAAGCAGAACACATTTCCATTGTCAAATATAGCTTTTCTGCTTTGGGTAGAAGTTGTGAAAAAAAAATGCATCTGATATGCGTTATTCTCGGGATACTAAGAAGTTATGAAAACTGGGTTACGGATTGTTCGGTGGGAGATTCATTCGTTTCATGTCTGGTTACAAAAGCGCCGGACTTAAAAATAAAGAATACGTTAGAAGTCAGTAGATTTCTGCAACTTTTTGGATCAAATTCTAATACAAAACATACGTTTACTTGTTACAGACGTAGGACCAAAGCTACAGTATAATCACTTGAAAACCATTCAAACAATGCTGATATGATACAGTATACTGGTTGTGTTGGATGCTACAATTTTGACAGTGAGACGGGTACTGGTACCAATCACATATGCAAAACGTACTGAAGATGCTACATTTGAACAAGATGTCAGTCCTTTGACACAATACACACCTATTTGTAGGTATAGAAACATGCTATCAATGCCCGTTTCAGAATGTGTATCAATGACAAACGGAATGCTGTTGAAAACTGTGTGTATTCAGGATTCAACTACAAGTGTACGTTTTTTTTATGTGTACCCTATCATTTAACTGAAATGGTGTGTTCTGAATATGGTGCGATCAGTTTGAGGTATGCCCAGTAAAATCATACGAAATATAATCCCTTGAATACAAACTACAGGAATGAGTGTAAAGACAAGAGCTAGATTGTGTAAATGGGTGAAAATCCATGAGTTTACCGAAATAGTGTGTACCCTGTATTTCGTGTTGAACCCTATCATTTGTTGACGTGGGTTGTGCACACTGATATCTATGGCTGGGAAATTCACAAGATAATGTAAAAGGTCTACATATTGGGGGAAAAAAGCATCAACAGGTGTTATGCGATATTTCTCCACACAAATTGCATACGGCAGTAAGGATTCTCAAACATGCGTAGATGGTCGATGCCCAAATTCTGGAAATAGTCGCTTTGGTCAATTGGCTAGCACATGACATTCTCCGATTTTTGAATTGAATTGAATTGAATGTTGTTTAACGGCTCATCAACACAGTATAGGTTATTTAGAGCCGCCCCAGAGAGAGGGGAAGGATACATAGGAATCCGGGAACCCGCCCTAATCTTATTATCGAATAGATTCCTATGGTTCTTTAACGTGCTCGGAGGATAGACCGTTACACGGGACCGCCCGGTTTACGTCCCCATCCGACGGACGAGGCTAAGGTTCCGATTTTTGAAAGACATTTTTATTTTTTTTATTTTTTTATTTTATTTTAATGGAAGTTTGATTACAAATACAATCGTGCACAATGTTGAAAACCTACCTCAATTCTGGCAAGTTTTATCGCTCCCTTGCATTACTGCAAATCCTCCGCTTTAAACAGACAATGTCCGTAACTTTTAGCTTATAAAACACCCACTAATTACGTTCACAAACTTTACACACTAACAGTATTGAATAGAACTAATTAAAAGCAAGATTGTTTGACGGAAATCAATCGCGGTACAAAAAAAAACAACTACCGCTTTGCGAGTTTGAACCAGCAGCCCAAAATAAAATAATAAGACTGCGTGTAATATACGTTAGCTATGCGGGCCATACATATCTCGCAATATACATACTATGTAGAAAACCTAATGCGCTAATGGAAGTCACGTGATCAGCATAAAAAAGTGGATCCCACATTATTTACAAATACTAATTAAAACTTGTTTTTCAAACTCACGAATGTATTACTACATACTTATTTGGGTCTATGCTCATGTTTTCATGTATACATTTCACTGAATAAAAGTCAGACAGTTATTTGATTATGCTCAATATCAGCTTACTTACGGACAGTGTCCCTTTAATCTCTCGGTATTGTAAAAGCAATGCTGGCGGTGCGATTCCCCGGGCGTGATGTACATCAGTAGGAAAGCCAAAAGGAAAGCAGAAGGTCATCTGAAAGTCCTGAAACAAGAATTCTGAGACTTGGTTGAGTTGAATTGTGGGTTTACGGCGCACAAATACAAATAGATTATATGGCGCCAACAGGAATGAATATTACAGGCTCACTCTCCATTTACATCTAGATACAAATAATATGCAGAATTTGTCTAGAATTTTCTCATCTGCAGAATCGGAGTTGCTGAAAATTCTCTTGTAAACACTCCATGTTTCGCTGGAGCCACGATTATTGTTTTCTGCCACCACTCAAGTAGCACCTGAAGCAATACAGGGATACTGATGAAGACCTTTAATGAATATGACAAAATGAAAGTGAATTCAATGGGATTTTATCCCCTGCCTGGATAAACAGTGGCCCTTTTCTCACGGGGCCTGAGCTTTGGTAGTTCAGAACTGCTATAATTAATGCTTCTAGGCATTTATCGCATTAAACTATTTTAATGGAAGTCGACAATTACATTAGTTTGTATTGATAACATTTGACGAATGAATGCCAACCCTTATCTGCTGTATTGGAAATATAAATATATTTGATCAACCTTTCACACACCTATGTAGCTTCATTGAAATGAAATGCCCCTTTTTCTATAGAATCTATCAAATGACAGATGTAACGATATATCAAATATTTTCTTTATTCGTATTAGGCGAGCTGTAGACACCTACTTCAAATTGTCAATGGCTATTCAATTAGTGTATGATTAGGGGAAATTATAGTTTTGTTGGAGTACAAACAAAATTCAAACTACGTCGACATTATTCCATTTTACTTACTAAGTACGGAAGTCGCGAGAAATAACTTACCGGTTGTGAGGCCCACTCTTCCATATCTTGTCCGAGTTGTCTTTATCGACGATCTAGCTGTGAATGGTAATAGAAGTGTCGTGTCCAAATCTTGTGAAAATTCTTTGCGTGTTTTAAAGGGAATGTAGCGATACAACCAAACAAGCTCTATTATTGAGAGTTCTGAAAAACTTGCAAAAAGGTGAAAGAAGATTATGATATGACCATTTGAAGGTTGTACTAAAATGGATACGGGAGACGCCATTTTGAAAACTATGACGTCATAGTTCCATATAGCCATATATGGATAATTGATAAATATCATTTAAAGCATAGCAAATCACTGCAAATGAATGCAAACTCCTTAACTGGGCATATAAAGCATTACTGCCATTAGTTATACATATTCTTCATATAGTTACTTTAATTGTTCCGCCTATAAATGAGTTAATTTGCATATTTATCAATATTCCATATATGGTCATTTAGAACTGTGATGTCATAGCTCTAAAAGTGGCGGCTTCAATATCCGTTTCAAAAGAACCTTCAAACGATCATATCTTCTTTGTTTATTATTCTTTCACCCTTTTCCAAGTTTTTCAGAACTTTCAATAATAAAGATTGTTTGTTTGTGTCGCTATATTCCCTTTAATTACACTATATGCAAACGCTGTTTCTATAATACGATTGTTTATTTCAGTCAAACACCATTTGTACCGAGGTATGAAGAGAATTAGATTTTAATTTTTTCATCATATTTATGTCTTTCATCGATTTCAACATTTTGTTAGCATATCTGTTAAGAATAAAAAAAAATCCCAGCTGAACACAAGTACCGAATGCGGTCTGCTGATACGTACCTCGGCCCCAATCGCATCTTTCCGTAAGAAATACACAATGTGCCTGCTATGGAAACCGACGAGGAGATATTATTGCATCTAACTCATATAAAATGCGCTTTTAAAGCTGCATTTACATTAAAGGGACTGTAGCGACACAGCCAAATCGTTATTGGTTTAAACAGTATTTATTCAAGAAATGTGATGAACATTGTTTCGATAGTACATGTACAGGATTTGAAAACAAGCTTTCGATGAAAACGTATGTAAACTCGTCTCCTTAATATCCATATTAGGGCATAAGATATGGCTGACAAACATAGTTATTATTGAGAGTTCTGAAAAACTTTGAAAAGGGTTAAATAATGATCAAAATCGGACAATAATCAAAGAGCAAGTGATCATTTGAATGTTCTGCTGGCCGCCGTTTTGAGAGCTATGACATCATAGTTCTAAATGGCCATAATATGGAATATTTATAAATATGAAAAATTATTGATTTATTGGGGGCGAAATGACAGCAACTGTATTCAGAACACTATATGTATATTTAATGGCAATAATGCTTTATATGACCAGTAAAGGATTTTGCATTCATTTGCAGAGGTTTTCTTTGCTTTAAATGATTTTTATCGATATTACATATATGGTAATTTGTAACTATGACGTCATAGTTCTCAAAATGGCGGCTTCCATATCCGTTTTATAACAACCTTTAAATGGTCATATATGTTCTGTTTATCATCGGATTTTTGATCATTCTTTCACTTTTTTCACGTTTTTCAGATTTCTCAATATTAGTACCGTAATATTAGAGCTTGTTCGGCTGTGTCGCTACATTCCCTTTAAAGGGACACACGGCACTCTTTATTTTTTAAAAACTCACGGCGTCCCGAAAAAATTTCTGCATAACTTGCTTTTGTTCAATCATTAATGTTAATTATAGGAATAGTAGTAAGCAAATTGTTTTTGCATATCATTAACTTTTTGATATTATTGCACCAATAATATATTAAAACTTATAGTACAATAAGACGAAATAGTGAATACTTAAAAGTCGATGTATTTAAATGTAACCAGGGTAAAAGCAAAAATGATACTGGATATATAAATCGAGACACCATTTCAAACACTTCAAGATTGTCGTGTGTCCCTTTAATTACTGTTTTTGTTTGTGAGCTGTATATGCAAAATAAGGGTAAAACGGATGGACAGTTTATACTTGCGCTTTTACAGAGATAAGCTATTCATGACCAAATCATGACATGTTGTATATGACCTATAACGTCTATGCAGCCTTTAATACTATATAATATATAGTACGGAAAAATATACTTGATATTTGAAAAAGAATTAAAAGAGT